>JAQGBJ010001175.1:0-25804 GCA_034698345.1 Sphaeridia pumilis | reverse complement strand
GACGCCTTGTGTTGTCGAAGCGAGTGAAGGTGTCCAAGCATAGCCGACACTGGTACCGGTGGGGGAATTCTGGATGATCAAAAAGAAGAGTTTATTGCAGGTGATTAGAAAAAGTAAACAATGAGTGTTTTGATTTGACTTACCCGAGTGTTTCATCATGTGCCGATTGAGATCCTTGCGGTAGCGGAAATGCAATTCGCATTGCGTACACTTATGCAGTCCTGGAGCTCCGGAGTGGGTCGACATGTGTACTTTTCTGGTCCAGTGGGTGGCAAAGCGCTTCTGACACCCGTCCTGAAGGCACGAGAAGGGGCGGATTCCTGCACAAAAATAGGAATTTGTCTTGTCGAGTCGAGGGTTTGAATTATATTTGGCAATGTTTTTGTAAAGTCTTACCTTGGTGAACAGATTTGATGTGCCTTTTGAGAGCTATTCCTGTGGTGAAGAACTTGGAACAAGTGCGGCATTGAAACTTCTGGTTTGATGAAGGCTGGTGTGGATTTTCAGAGCACCGCTGGTCTTGAAGGTAGCAGAGCAACTTTCACAAGGGAATGGCCTTTGTGAAGTATGGACTGCCATGTGGCGCTTCAGAGCTGCAACTTGAATGAAGGATTTGGGGCACAGCTGACACTTGCAAGGCTTTGAACCTGTAAAAGTGAAAATGTCATTGGAAAAGGCCGAAATAATCATGTTGAAAGGGATCTATTCACAGGATGAAATTCTCACCAGCATGGCGACTGAGATGGTATTTCAGATGTGTTCGCGTCCGAAAGCCCTGAACACAAAGGTGGCACTTGAAGCGGGGAGGGACGTCCGTTCCACAGTTATAGTGGAGCTTCACGTGGGACTTTGTTTTGAAGAGGCGACTTTTACATCGGAGGCATATGTACTGTGTTGGGGACCCTAAACGATATACATGAAACGGTTAGGCATTCTATGAACAAGGGTTTACAATTAGGAGGCTATAGGTAATTGGAAAATTTGTATACTTACCATTGCTAGCTTGGACAACCAGGACGTGATCCGGAATCTGGATTGGCAACCGCTTGGCCTTGACTGGGTTGGAGGAGGATGGGAGTGGCGGCTGAGCAGATCCTGGAACTTGTTGATTTCCTGGGTTGCTGTCAGCTTTGTAACTGGGATTTGCCACGATGACACCTACTTGGGGATTTGCAACAATCACACTGACTCTGGGAGCGGATAACTCTTCGGGGTTGCCGTTGGAAGCCTTGCAAAGATCCATTTCAGTATGTAAAAAAATGTTGCCTTAAGTGTGACGAAGTTTATAACGCGAATAAAACTTTCTAACTACTCTGAGACCGTGCAAAGAAGAGACTGACTGAAAACCTTTGTATTAATGCTACTTAAATAGGGGCCTTGCATGTAATGAGAGGTTGAGCAGCAAAATAGTGAATGGACATTTTTATTGAAGGCACGCAAAGATAGATTGACACATGGCCCGATATCAAAGAACAAGGATCAGATTTACAGTTAATCACCAATGAGGCATTTTAAGAAATGAGCTCATTTTAGAAGTAGGCTTAAAGCACTCGTCGAATAACTTCGCCTGTTAAGGGATTATCGACATCCTCGGCTTCGTTCACTCCTTCGTCTTGTAATAACTGCTGATAAGGGTAAGCATTCCTAGGAATAAGAGGTTCTTGGAAAGCTTTGTAGCAAAGCATGAAAACATCCTTGGATTGGAGCAAACCCTACAAAATATTGAAAGAGACACTTAGTTACATAGCTGGGTGGATTAGGCGAAGACAATGGCTTTCAAGAATATGGTAGTTACCTTCTTGTCGACAAAGTTCCAAATCGCTCCTTGCATTGCCATTGCCCAATAACCAGTAGCTATTTGTTGACAAGTGTTGGACGGAATGCCCTGCAATACTTGCATGGCCATAGCTTGAACATGGAAGTCGAAGGCGAACAAAATGTGATGATGTCCTGGAAGGCTTGAAGTCAGATCCGATCCAAGCACTTGGTCAAGAAGGAGGGTGTTCTGGAAGCCGAGATTCCATCCCTGGTACAGTTCATTGGCGACTTTCAAGGATGGCAGCAAAGCTATAACCTTGGAATCAAACACTTGGCGTAGTACTTGGAGGCCTGAGATTTCCATGTAAGGGAAATCTATGAACCACAGAATTTTGGCCCTGAGGCTGAAAATGAGGACCCACTTTGGCGTTGCTGTGGAAGGGCATTAAGTCACGTTTATTGGCTGCCGTGTTTTGAAGTTTCTTGAAGGCTCATAAACTGAAGTACCTGCTGGATACTTTGCATCTTCGACTGCATGCACCAGAAGCGTTTCTGCTGAATTCAGCACATGGTCGAGGAAGATGGTCACCTGAACTTTGGTCCTCACACATCTGGTCGGAGCATTGATGAGGTCCTCAGCACGAAATTCGAAGAAAGTAGTCCATGTCAAGTACGTGGGCTGCGGCTTTGCTTTTCGCTCTGTTTGGTGGTAAAAAATCAATTCCAGAAAGGCGTCATCAACGGTCCAAGCTTTTCGGTTTCTGTTGTGCTCGAAGAATGGCTGAAAGAAGTAGATTAAGTTGTAGGGAGAACGGCAAGGGCTTATATAGAAGTTATGATTAGCAAGTAAAGCTATGATTATGTTACCTTAAAATTTGGCATTTTTCGAAGAATAGAAAGCTTGGCAGGTTCGAGAATCGAAGATTTGAGTTGGTTCCATTCGTCCTGCGTTGATGATGACTCTGTAAGATAAATAAAGGTACTATACACCGTAATTAAAATTGGTCTGTGTTTATATTGTTTATAGGGATCATGGAGTAGCGAAGTCCGTGGATGCTTTGCTCGTGTTTACCTTGCTTTGAGTCACACTTCGTTCGTTTGGGCTTTGGTGACTGACTCTCCATCTGAAACCGTTGTCGAACTCAACAAACTTAATTAAACACGTTTTTATGGGTGAAATAGGAACGAGGGCTTTGCAATTAAACTCGGTGTGGCCTGTAACGGCCAACGTCATGTCGTTTGAAAGAGGTGCAAAAACAAGGATATATATACGAAGTCCTCGCAGGGTTTGCAATGCCTTGTGTATCATGAGAAGTCCCGTTGCGGCTATATATATTTTGAAGACAATGTCGATAAAAAATAATGGATTCAATGCGTTGGATATTAAATGCAGGTAAACAGGTTGTAGTACAAACTTTTAGTAAAGGAATTAAATGTAAGCGGTATTAGTATATCATGTAACAGCAATGCAGTAATACAGAATTAAAGTATAAAGTGATCACTCAACATTGACGTCAGTACCGTTGATAATAAGGTATGTTTAAAAATAACATTGGAAAAGCACGACGATAATCAATGAATAGCTGCTAAAAGCATCATTGAAATTAGAATTAAATGTCGTCGGCAATGTACTAAAACCCATAACATATTCTACCACTCAAGGCTACAGGTAATGTCAAATGTACTGCAAATGTTAACTGCTGGTCTAGCTACTGTTGTCCAGAAAATAGGTAACTTGCTAATAATAATGAACAGCAATGGTTATAGGGAAACAGAACATGAAGGCGAAGACAGTGTGTCGATAAGTAGGACTTGCCGTTGTAGATTTCCAAGAAAGGTCGACATTGGTGCCGTGAATCCTATGGAAAGTAAGTTCAAAGTTGAAATTAGCAAAGTTATGAGATTCGAAGGATAATTGGCAATGCTGGAAGACTTACTATTGTCGGTTTGCATTGGCTTGAGGACGGGCTGATGGACCAGTGAGGAGAATAGCTCCAGTTGGCAAGATTGCAAAGGCTGGTGGCAGTCTAGTAAGGTGGTCCTCGCAGCAAGGGTCTGCAGATATTCCAAGTAGGAACTGCTTGTGCTCCACTCCAGAAGGCATGGTCGGTTGACGAATGGGCTGGATGTTGGTCAGGTAAAGTCTGGAGGACAGGAGATTCAGAAGCTCAAGTCTGGTGAAGCCTTCATTTTGACGTCCATAGATTTCGAACTGCAAATTTGGCAATGGACCGCTAAACGGCGAGCAATCTGTAGACGAGAAAAAACAAATTCATTCAGCCTTGCTGATAACTTTGGTAATTGAACTTTGCATTGTATATCTTACCTTCGTATTTTTGGCCGACTTGCCACCATTGCCGCCATTTCCCAGGCATATCGATCCCTTGTTCGGCTGTCGTAAAGGGTTCAGGCAGTCTGTTATAGGCAGTCTGAAAGTTTCTTTCTTCTTTACGAGCTGCAACGTCACGAAAATCAATTTCCCTGCAGAAGAAGGATACGTGACCCCTTGCGCCACAAATTATGCAATCCGTGTCGGGGTTATGTTCAAACATAAAAGCCCTGACAAGTCGTCCTTCTTGATTTCTGGGTCCCAGGTTAGCATTGCGCACTATTCGAACTGCCTCTGCTTGATAATTGTCTTCTGCCAATGCCATCGGTAGGGGGAGGAGCTGAACAAGGGTTGCTGCTTGTAAGAAAGCTTCTGGCGCTTTGCCCTTTATGGCTGCGAATTTTGTTGCCACAGCCCACAAGCGCGTTAATCCAGGGGAATTCACATTTTGCGGATCCAAAGCTCTGACAGCATCACCATTTACTCCTGCTCTCGTCATCCAGTGTTGCAAAGTCGGTTGGGCCAATGCTGGCTGAACGGCTCGGAAGAGTTCGAACTGATTTCTTTGACACTGTTCAATGAGGTTCTGCGGGATCTGAAAAACACAGAAATGTTAAATGAAATTTGTTGGTTAAGTATATTGCATTGCTGTAGAAAAACGCTTATATTACCGATCGGAGGAGAATGTGCATGGATACATTCATGAGCATGATCCGAAAATGACTCACTGCCAGTGAGAAGGGGAAGAGAAGCAGCTCATGAGCCGAGAAGCGGGCAGCGGCCATGACGTCCACACCAAACGCAAAGCAAAAAACTTCCAGACTCGTTCGCCTTTCGTTGTTCAGCCTTCGAAGCAGGTCTTCAATTCCGATGGAGCGAGGAAAAGCAATGCCGAAATAGCGTGCTAAGTGTTGGGCGTCTTGCAACCTTTGAAATACTGCAGTGCAGTTGATAGATGCTGCGGTGCTTCCTATTTGTACAGCGTCCATAGCGAAATCCCTCAGCCGAACCTCGTAGGCAATGCGATTTGTTGTGTCAAGAGACACGGCGTCGGAAGGCAGTCCTGAAACGGAATACAAACTTTCATTGAAAAAAGGTAGCTCTTGTGTTTATCCTGTGTCCGTGTATACCTCAATAACATGGGAACTTACCAGGGATGCTTTGCGGAGCAATGATGATTTGGATCATGACCACGGACTGGCTGTCGTTGAAGTTACTCAGCATGGAAGTGAAAGCAGCGCTGTCGGCAACAACGGACCAGGTGCTTCGGAAAATTTCTTCTGTGACAGCTATTTCCAACGGCTGCGGCTGGGGTATTTGGTTGAAATGCTTAGCGAATTCACTGTACGCACTGACATATGAGCAAAAGCCCATGACTCGAGATGGATCCCATGGAGCATCAGGAAGGCGCTGTTGGGCTCGACATGGAACCTGAAAAGATAACAAAAGTGCCATTAGACATCGAACAGCAGCTTTGCCAATCAGTCATACCGTTTCCCACTACTGCATTGTACTAACCTGGTAGTCGAGTTGCATTTCCATGATTTCTGGTGCATTTAGCAAAGCTCTATATTCCTGTCGAGTAAGCTCCCTCAATTGATTTGCCATTGGTAGGAACTGCAGGGGTGGAACAATAGGGTGCTGTTCCTGAAAAACTTCGACAGCAGCCGCAGGATCATCAAGTAGTTGATGATTAATGGCGTTTCCGATGATCTGTTCCTGGCCTTCTTCATCTTGTTCTGGTTGGACTTCAACTACAGCTGCTTGAGGGTGGTTGTTCTCGGCCTCGTCAGCACGTTCACGGTCATTTGCAATGCGTCTTCCACCATCATTTCCTTCCTCCATATTTTCGTTTCTGTCGTGTGCGCCATTCACAGCGACCTCGTCATGTCTGGCTTCGTCAAGTTGTTCTGGAGGTGGTCCATGATGCTGCTGTGAAGTTGAAGGTTTATCATTACAAGTCGAGCCTCCTTGATGGAACGGTCCCTCAGCATTGCCAGCCCCGTGGAGGTCTTCTTGCATTGCCTCATTCGATACTTCACCATGTTGAGGTGGGGGAATGACAGCACCGGAACTGTTGGCGGAGGAGTTCGACGAAGAAGCTGTTGGTTCAGCATTGTCTTTAACAGGAGCAACAAAAGGGTTTGTTGTTAAACGACCTTTGAGTGTGGAAGGGGACACTGGTATTTTGATTGATATGGGTAGGTCGCCTATAACTTCGCCAGAAACGCCTGTGGGGAAAATCCCAATAGTGTCGATCAGAAACGAAAAACGATGGTAAAGCAATGCGTTCTTTCATTTCACCAAACTCAACGGCTAAAAATATATCGTCGTCTCACCTGAAGTTCCCTGCTTTTCATCCGCCTCACAAGAACCATCTCCACGATCTCCTGTCTTTCTCTCTGGCTGGGGCATTAAGACTTGCATAGCTGTTGTAAAACAAAACAAAATGGAGTTTAGGCTTTGAAAAAGCATGACAATGTCATCGTGTCTCGTATTTCAGACTTGAACTTACCAGGGCCAGCAGAGTCCGGTTCTCTAATGTCTTCCACGGAGATAGTAGATGACATATTCACAATCTCCACCTCATAACCGCAACTCATGGAGTCTTCTTCCCCTGCAAAAGAAAAAGCATTGCCATTACTTACTTATATAAGCACGGGATTCACATAAAATAGTAGGCATGTGTCTAGCAGTAGGAGTGTTTATAACAATACTTACTATCGGCAGCGCTTTGCGAAGTATCCGAACTATCCAAGGAATGTCCTGGCAATGCTGTTGAGGTGTCCATTTGATCGCTTTCGGGGCCGGCGCCGTCGTCTGCAAAAAACGATTACAACAGTTACATTACATGCGAATAACGTTATCCTTTCCAGAAAATAGTCTTATATTTTGCTGAAGCCACTGACTGCTGCGCTATTTACAAACTATCACCATGCAAAGCTATCTTTCGAACCATACAACATAATCGTTCGCAAATTACACTGACCTGTAGAAACAGCTAGAAATTGCTCCGTTGGAAGATCCATGCGGACGTCTTCACTGGCTGACGTCTGAGTATCCTGGTCGTTGATGACGGAAGAATTACATGGTTCCGGCTGCCAACCCTCGTTTCCGCTGCTAGTTGAAGCTTCCGTGTTGCCTTGCTTCTTCTCAACTTCCATATCTGCAAGAATTAAAAAGATCAATTATTGTAATGTGAGTGTAATCTGACGACACGGGAATGCAAAGCCTAGAGTGTTATAATATTTAAATCATTACCTTCGTTGGCCATGCCGACTTCAACGAGGTGGTCGTCAACATGAGCATCAGCATTGTTACCGCCCGAATCTGCAATAGATACACAGGTTAGTTTTGAAGACATGAGCCAAGCAACCGGTGTTAGTATTCTGAGCAATGAAATTATGGAAGTGGTTTAATCTTTGAAGCAAGGACTGAGAAAATTTGAGAGGCTGAATTGATAGTTGTTACGGAACGATTACCTGACTTAGGAGCGGCGTCCATGACCACTTGAACCGTAAACGGAATTACGAGCCAACAGCAATTAAAAGAAACGAATATGCGCAATGTTTCAACAGTAAAACGTTTAAAAAACAACAGAAGTTAACAAGGGTAGAGATAATTCACTTATTAAACGCAATGCCCAAAAAACACTGAAACAATCAAGACGCAAAACAGCGGTCTTCACTGTGAACCGTCTCCTTCGGTGGTAGCAACGCGAATGAGGGCAAGGAGGAGCGCTGCATGCTGTTAACAGCGGAGCAGGAGCGGCGACGGTGGGAGGAGCAAATGCTGTTGGGTTGTCGAGTTGGCGTGCTGTGCTTGTTTCCACCACGGCTATTGAATGCTAAACCTCACCATTGAGAGAGTACATAATTTATAGCGCCTGCACATTATGGAGCAGTTTTTGAACAGAGGCTAAATGCAATGCCTGTAACAGGCGGTGAACAAGAACACATGACCAAACGAACCCTTGATGGCGGCAAAATGCAGCGAATGATTAGCTGTTAACAATACGTTAAAAAAAGGATGCGGATTTAATTAACTCCCAAGGACAACATTGTAACAAAAACTAATTGGATGCAATCACAAAACACGAAAGCGTGGCATTCAAAACAACGAAAGGCAAAGATTAGGAAAAGGCACTGATAAGTACCGGGTTTGAAAAACTACATCAAATAATTGCAAAGGTTTGACTAATTGAACATAACAGCGAACAAAATCGTAGTAGCTACATACTAAAAACAAAAAATGATCCACTCGCAGCAACCTGAAATGTTGAAAAAGGCTGAAAAAGATGATTATTAAGAAGCGGAGCATTGCAAATACCTGAAACAATAATGTTCATGACCTCTCTATTGCTAGCACCACATTCCTATTCACAAACTAACCTACGCTATTCACAGTTCAAGTCTGAATTCCCGAACAGATCCACAAAATGTCTACGACCACTGTATACAGTTGAAAAACACGGAACGGGCTCATTCCAGTCCTCGAATGTAACCAACTTGACTTCTTTGGAAGACTCTAAAGCGCTCCATCCGTAGGTGAAAGCATTGCGAATAATTTCTAATTTAAAAACCGAGCATTTCAGATAATATTTCCTAGCAGCAGTGTTGAACATTATGCAATGCACAAGAAACCCTACCTGCCCGCATCTAACGGTGCTCTGTTGAAACCGACTAACCTTCTGCCTATCAAACGAGTAAACAGCAAAGCTGCTTCCATCAGCAGCTATCACCTTGCACAACTTATACTGGACCATCCTGAAGCTCCTGTCTACATCGCCTTTGATTTCCCCAAAACATTTAATAACTACGCCAGTCTCTAACCTATATTCGGCATCTTCACTACCTGCATCTGTCATTAATGTATCCTCGGTTTCAATCTCCTCCCTTATCCTGAAAACCTGAGCGTATTTACGAGCTATTGCAATGCCGGCGTACTGATTCGAGCAAGACCATTTACCAAGCTGGTGGTTAAAACTCTCGAAAGTCTTCAAGCTGTAAAGGTACATGGGCCCATACAGAATGTAGCATTGCGGAAAATGTTGCAGGTAGTGGTAGTTTATTCTACTTTTTCCAGCTTCAGCTTTGAAATTGGCATTCAAAAACTCTACAAACACCTCGAACCCCCATCTAACTCGCTCCAAATCGCCAGAACTCAACCCACGACGGCAAAGCAAACTATAGGAACTTATTAGATGATAAAAAGCATTGCAAAATTCTGCCCGGAACAGTTTATCCATGAGCAGGGGCAAGTAATACATCCCGAGAACGCCCCACTCATGGAATTTATATTTCTTGTGTTGACTCCAGGGCTGAATATTGCGGCTGAACCTCCGAGGTATTGTCAAACTACGTAGGAAGGCATCAAGTTTAGCCTCTGTTTCCTCGGCAGTTCCAAGTCTTGCCATCTTAGAACCCATGAACGCCGTGATGGTTGCTTTCAGCACACCGCCATAATAGGCATGAAGAACATCTACTGGGAAAGCTGAAAAAAGGCAATGCGTATATACATTGAAAGAAAATAAAAAACGAATATCGCAAAGGCCATCTTTGAAATACCTTGCGGGAAGCGGAAGTAGTCCAATTTGGCTAAGGTCGAAATCCCCTTGACACCATAGATGTGGTCCGGATCATCGTTGGTCCTGCGAACAAGTTTCGGCGCTGCTGTACCCTCCGCAGTGTATGAGTCCATGGTCCTTGCTTTAAATATTTGTCGGAGTAGGAAGTCCGATCCTTCATGGTAGCAAAAACGGCATCCAAAGGTGCAATTGTGTTGCTTCATCCTTGCGACTGCTGCAATAGCTGGCGAATCCCCGCAGAAGTAAATGAGGAAAACTCTAGTTTTCCTGGTTCTTCCATCTTTGTCCGTCCAGCAGATGGGCCTCCCCACGGTACTTTGCAAAGCTTCAACAAGTTGCTGCAGCAAAATCTCCATCCAGGCGTCGCTAAGTTTACCCGTGCCACACCACAAAGCCAACATGAACATATTCTTTGCAACCCGTTTTGTGTGTTCAGGTAGGCCGTAGAGGTAGCAAAGAATCGGCCAAACGTCGGAGAACGAGCCACTTGTGACATTGACACCATCGGTATTGCCCACTAACAGTACGTCGTCCTCCTCAACTCCGTTTTCGGCGATGAAGTTCTTGATGCCCTCATACTGCATATCCTTCTCTGAGATCAAGGGGAACAAATCCGGCAGCGCCACTTCCAGCATTGATCTGAAGTTCAAAACGATCAAGTGGGGATTCGTATATTTTGCTCTGGTGCTACATTGCGGGCAAATTATGTCTTCGAGTCCTTTGCTGAACTTTCCTTCCACTTTGCCATCGCATTGAGTACAAAGCCAAACGAATTTGCGAATGTACATCTCACTCCCAAGCCGTTTCTTCAAAGTGGTGTGGTGTAGAGGGAAGTCGGATTGGCGGAAGTCATTGCTTTGTTGATGAATAGTTCGACATAAGGAGGATATGGCCAATGTTTCATTTTGAGAAAAGCCATATTTAACGACGAGGCTACTCAAGTATCGAATGAACTTGTTTCTCCCACCAGCACCTACACCGTCTCCTGCAAAGCCAAATTCCAATCATTAAACTTAGCGACAAAACCCGATGCTAATGAGAGCCAATGGAAAAAATGACAGTTTACCTTGCTCGTCTTCCGAATCACTTCCACCACCATCATCTGAATCATTATTCTTCCCACTGCTCAAGCCCTCGGCACCTGAAACCAGGCGGTAACACTTAGTTGTATCACGCAAAGCATCGATTAACCTCTCACAAATTTATACTGAAAAGGAGCCAAACTTACCTTTCCCATCCTCTTCATCATCTGTACCAGCAAACTCCGAAAGCTGGTCGTCGCCCGTATCCTCGAAGATAGAACTTCCTGCAAAGAACCCTTCAGTTTAAGTTCCTTAAGGTTAATTGCAAATTTAGTCAACAAACCATATTTCAAGCCCTACTTACCAGTTAAATCTTGGCTCTCTTCATGCCCAATTCCATTGCCACCGCTCTCACCGATTTCATCCCCGTTTTCCTCATCAAACCCGCCATTCTCGACTTCCATGCCGTCAAACTTGGCAGACTCCAGATCGGGCATTTCGATGTCATCCCAGCCTTGTTCCATTCCTTCAGATTGACCATCTTCATCGATGTCCTTTGCAGCCCCAAATCTCGGATTTCCAGAGTTCGCACCTGCTCGTAACTCAGGTTCACATTGCGAAGCCACATTTGGGACTTTGACCACTGACACTTGCTTTCCCCACGATGAATGGTTTCCATAACCAACTCTACGGTAGTATTTCTCTTGCTCGGCCTCTAGTTCCTTCCTGGTGTAGACGTACTTCAGCCTCTGACCGCTAAGCCGTTCGAAATCTGTAGAAAAACGTTGCCATTATTCTCAACAATGCATGGAGTCCATAACATGGCAGGGGCTCACAATTTTCTCACCTTGGATTTCTTTCCGAACAGTCGCTCGGCACTTATACACAATCACCCTCCTTTTGGCCTTTCTCACTTCTTTTTCACGCTCTGCCTGAGTCAAATCCATTGTCCAAAATCAATTTTAGATTGATTTGTACACATCAGCTAGCAAAGTTGTCAAAAACACCATTTTTTATCTAGCCGCAAGCCAAAAATAATAATTGCGAAACTTTGGATCCCAACTTGCAGAAATCTCAACGGTAGATTCCAGTTCCCGCTCATTTAGCATTCAATTGCAGCCGCACAGCCAATCACAATGAGCAATGCTAACGCAAAGCCAATTGAATTCTCCTCCTTCGCCATCCGCCTTCCTCTTCATTCCCTCCGCTCGGCAAACCGTTCATTCATGCTGCGAAAACGACGTGGTCAAGAAGAAAACCGCGGTATACTCTCAGCGCCTTCTCCACTCCTTTGTGCAGTGATTTTCATCCCCTTTTCGATTTTGCAAAGCCCGTTATCGATTATTTTCTCATAATTTTGTCAAACTAACAGCGAATTGCAATGGACCTCAACATCGGAAACTTGGTAAGACGAATTTCAAGTTTTTGTTCCGTTTTAGATGTGTGTGGCTTTGCTAACTCGCAATAATTACCGATTTTCCATCATCCTCTCAGTTTTACACTCCTTTTTCGACCCCACATTTCATTTTCAATATAAGATTCACCCAAAGCCAGCAATTTCAAACTCTTTCATCCATTTTCTCCTGTTTTCAATGCCCCTTTTCCAATAGAAAACCTAACCCCAGTAACTGTGTCAATACGCCTTGCTCTAATCGTGTTTTTGTTAACTTTTCAGAGGACACGAGGCAGGGCTCGCAACACGCAGAACACGCAAGCTTCTACTACTAACTACCTCAGTTTTAAACATGGTCACCAAGAAACGTCTCAAGCCAAGGTACCAACCCTATACCCTTTCGTTTTTCATGAACCCTTTATATAACCGATCCTCAATGCTTTTCTTCATTCGTTTTCAGAAATCTCCAAAGCCCGTCGAAATATCACCACCTGCAAAGCAACTAAAGAAGAACATACCTTCTCCATCCAGCTCGTCACCAGGTACGCCACCCTTTGCTACGAAGTGTCAACCTGAACTCCAGGACAGCTCAGTGTCAGTAAGTACCTTCATCTTAGCTTCTCATTCCTGGATAACTGTGACGAACTCAGTCACCTACCCTTTCTTTTTCACAGACATCCATGCCTGGCTTGGAGACATCTCTCGAAAACCAGTCAGACTGGGAACCCACCGGTTGACAAAGAGTTCTACGTTTCTGTGAAAGCTTCAGAGGAACTCAGCAAGGCCAGGAAGGCGAAACGTCATGTGGACATCTTGCTGAAAGAGATCTGGTCGCAAGACGAAGACAACAAGGATACTCCGCCTAAATCCTTCTATTTGGCTTTGCCCAAGAAGCAGCAGGATACCAGCAGCGAAGACGATGCTCTACACCACCAGCACTTGGTCCCTCAAGAATGGATTGATATAATCAATGGTAAGAACCTACACACCTTTGCTGATTTTGTGTGAGCTTTGCTTTCGATTTAACAATTCATTTTTAACTGAACTTTGTTTGTTTTTTATTTCAGCCTTCTATTCATCAACCTACCCCGTTCTGACAGACGACGAAGCCTTCCCTCCCATTCTGAAGGAGTTATTGTTGTTGGCCTTGCGAGGATGTGTCACCGATACCCTCAAGTACCTTAGATCGGCAAAGAACCCCAGGTCCACCGCTTTCCCTGGTCCAAAAGCGCCTTCTAAGACCCGTCAAGACCAATAGTTAATCTTTATAATTATAGATTTAATGCCTATTTAATGTTCACAATGTTATTTCCGTTACTTTCATTACGCGAATACATTGCCGTTGTAGCTTTCCCGTTAAATCCACGCCCGCATTCATTCTAACGTTAAGCTTCGCCGCAAAACTGCACCGGAAATACATTACAAATTCCACCGTTACGAATTCTCATAAAATATCCGTTAATCCAGGTTGCCGTTCCAACGGGAAGCGGTCACGTCAATATTCCTGCCGAAAACAGACGCCGTTAAACTAGGGTTCTCATTTCCTCGGAAAAAGCTTTCCGTTCAACTAGCTTACACTCACACCGTTGATCCACGCACAGTTCACTCCGTAAACTTTCCCCCGGACACACCGGAGCATCATCTCTCACTCCTCCCGCAATCTCTTTCCGGCGAGCGCATCTTCTCCGGAAGCCCGCTGCCGCTAACCCAACACCATCCCTACACCGGAACAAAATTCGAAACTTTTTCGCCATGCTTTTCCCGGGAGCGCACCTAAATTTTTTGACACGCAGGGCTTCCTTCCTCTTTTCGTCCTTGTAATTTATCATCAGACTAGTTTCTCCACCCGCTCATTTACAAAGCTTTCAGAAAAATACGTATATATACTCTACATTTGTAAAATGCACCCTGCTCCAGGCATTTTTTTTACATTTGCCACTGCTGGAAGGTCTTAAATGACCTTGAAATCTGAAATCCTTGGAAACGTACGGGTGTCATATCAAAAGAGTAATTTGTGAAACTTTGGCGTTTATGATTTGCTCGGGAGTCTCTGGAGAACCGGGCTACCGTTATGTAGCATAAATTAAGAAATTTAGCAAGATTTCTGCCATCCCTGTGGGGTTGTGAACAAGCGAGTTTGGTATGATGGCAATGGTGGTGTGTGTGTATGATTCGCGTCGGTTGCCGTATATCTACATTACCTGTCTTATAATAGCTCTCGACTCCCCACTTTCCACGTTCCCTGGGAATCCAAGGGGAGTCTTAATTTTATTAGGCTGTCTTAGAAACTAGAATTTCGTCTAACAATATTGTGCAACTGATAACAAGAAGAGGGCACAGACACAAGATACACAAAAAGGTACAAGACTAGTATTATAATAAATTCATTCCAGTTCGCGTCCGTAATTCAAAACCTTATGACAAAACAAGTCCACGGTGCTGCGGTCAAGTCTCAGTTCAGGACAAAATTCCAACATGTCCTCCTCCACCCACTGTAAATTGATGCTACATAAACGCCTCTGACCTAATAACAAATGGACAAAAGCCACTACTCACAACAGAATGAAGCTATTTCTTAAGCCGGTTCTACGTCTGCATTGTGTTTGATCGACATTAATCGTAGAGGGTATTAGGGACAAGAAATTCGCACTTTCATCGTGGCAAAAAATCCTAAAGCTAAAAAAGCCTTGATTTTTTTCATCTCCATCTGTGTTGGGAGAACGTATAGGACGGACCATTATGCCTGCACAGCTCTGATAGAAGGACTTAGACGGTGTCGGACTTAGTGGAAAAGTTTATCAGACTTTATCAGAAAGAGTGAGAGTTGTAATTCGGCGTCGGCCTCTTTCAATGTGTCTGTAAACGGAGAAAGTATATTTATTTCTACTCGTTCTTGGTATTTTCTAACACGAAGGAACCAAAGCCGCGGTACTTGGGTCCTATGTCGGCGGGTACCTCAATTCCTCGCGATACCAGTCAGCGATGGCAATTCAAAAAGATTCAATGTTGTCAAGAAGTAGACACGAGCATACTTGAGCCTTTATCACCTCTCAAGTTACCACAAAAAGCTAGTGGGAAGAAAGCATTGCTGTTTCTCTCCCACGTAGTTTACGGGATTCATCCCCTCTTCATCCCCGACTTTCTTATCAATCATGCTCAGCTAATTATTGGTCCTTCTTTCCCGCCAAATACTTGAGAGTTGGAGAGAAAAGTGCCCAGGCTTGACTGACTGCAAGTATTTTCTAGGTCTCTGGTTTCTATAATTATAATGGTGGTGGTGGGTGTGTACACGGGTGTGAAGACAAGTTTCTCAACAATTCCGTGTTCACCACAATTAGCTCTCCCTTTGTCCGCCATTAACAGAGTCTCTTGATCTATGTGATGGGTTGCAAATAAATTTCCTGTCTCTAATTACCCGCCAGCCAGCCCTCTTTTTTCGCACTTTTATCACTTTTGACTTTTCCCACCTGTCTTCTCCCCTCCTAATTTCTCATTATCATTTCTTCGCCTACATCCATTCAACATGTTCGAGGATCACATCAAACCTGGATTTATTGCCTCTACCAAATTTACTGCAAATCACGTTTCACCCGAAAACGTCTCTCTGCAAAAAGCCCTTCTTGTACACCACACACACTCACCTTTGAATAACGTCCGTAAGACTTTCCAGACATATAGCATATGGACATAGGCATACGAAAAACAGGGAACCAGGGAAGGAATATCCCATATTATTATACCGATTAGATTACATTGTAAATTACCCACGTGTGTGTGTGTGTCTCTCGAACCAAAACGGTTTTTCCCTCTTGCAAATGTTATACCGGCCTGGTAATATTTTTACACCGCCACAGCTTGTTTCATTTTTCTACTTTAGTTTCACCCGTGGTCAGATGGCGGAACAGATTGAAATCCGTTTTCGATCATTGCCTCTTTTCATTCCGTGTCTTTCGCTTTTATCCAGAAGGTTTTACATTTTTCCAAATTGCTGAAGACTAGTCTTATAAAACTGCCGCCTGATGCCTCAAAATGGGGGGAACACGTAAAATGTGTGTCACATACACACCCAACAACATTTGTAATGACACCTTGGAAAACTTTGTCAATCTCATTTTCAACACCGACATAATCGTCATCACCAACTTTTGGCGTCCAAGCAGACTTATATTTGAAGTTGCCCTTCATTACCAGTGCATTCCCTCGTATAGATACTTACAGTAAAAATGTACTTTGGTAGCCGCGAGGGATTCAAACTTTTCTACAGCTTTTTATAATATACTTGAGCCAACTTTTTAAGAAACCCTTCACACCCCTTTCACCACATTTCATAATACGAGTATTTAAACCTTGAAATTTGTCCGGTAACCACATATGTACAGACTTTAGAGGCCCTAGTTTAGTCAGACATATTTCAACATGTTAATAAATGCGTGACGTCCATTTACAGAAACATTGACTTGTCCCTTTGCTATTGTTGTTGCTTCCTGGAAACGGGTAATCTGTGAAACCTTGGGATGACACGGGAACAAAAAATAATGGGGCAGCACTAATGAGGTGTCATTAAGCATTGGTGCCTTATTCATTCTTCCTGGAAACAATAGAAACATATGCTGGTACCGTAACTGTCCTCTCACATGTACAACTTTCTCCCATTTACATCATTAAACTTTGTGTTTAACTTTTTTCTTCCTCCGGAAACCTGCCTACACCTAATTTGTAACGTGATTTGGCGAAAAAGTTTACAGAGTATTTTTTTGTCTCTCGTCTTCGTCTAGCTCCTTTTCTAATTCAAATATTGAGGAGATCTGCGAGCTGAGCTTGACTGGAATAAAAAGCTGCGAAATAGGATAGAAACCTGGACAGGATTCTTGGCAAAAGTGACTGACAGAAAGCCAGAATCATTTACAACTTGCCTCAGGGCTCCGTACCTCTCCATGACACATCTTTTGTTTAAACCGTACAAATGTACATTCGTCAAGAGAAAGCCCAGATCCAAGAAGAGTGCATATCGTGAAGGAGCTCTCATTTAGTATTCCATTAGCAGCTTCCCTTGTTTCATGTAATGTTAAAAGTTGTATATTTAAGTTTCTTCTCTTCTTCTCTTGTTTACCTAGCGATCTTTCTACGGTTTCATGTTCGTTTCAACGAGCCGGGCTTTGGTATTGGTTTTACCGCCGCGACTCTATAACGTCAAGTTAGTTATTTAGACACGTTAGTACAAAGAAGGTAACCTAAAAAGCTCATGCCGAAAAGCAGAAATACACATTCCACTGGGCCACAACAACATAAGGCAATGCTGTCTAATTGTCGCAATGAAAAGAACCATTACAGCGATACGTCGTTACCGATGCCGAGAAAGACATGTTGTTTGGCGTAAATACTATAAGGGTAAATGGCAGTGTTAAGGGGAGAATTAGAGGGAAATAAAAAATAATTACATTAGCCCCACCACACCATGAGACAAACTCTACCTTTTAGCCTGCTTTTACTTGCTCTGTGCATTTCAAGGAACAAGTTTATCAGCCTTTATGACTGGAATTCCTCATAAATTGCCGTAGTGCAATCATTGTATGTATACAACGCCTCGTAGTGTATTACACAGGGCGACTTTGATCATTAGCAGAGATTAGATGAGTTGGAAACTATCTTTTACCTCCTAACGCTTATGAAGGTAACTAAAGCAAAAGTAACTTCTTATTCCCGTTCTCTCACCTTAACGCTTTTGACACTAACCATGCTGCTTGGCTTGGTTGCCATTAAATATACGGACAGATATTAACGAATGGGCAAAGTTGGAAAGCGGAAGAGGAGTAGTAGAGAATTTTGGTAGAAAATAAATGTACTTGTGAAACCCTCTTCCGGATGAAGATCATGTAAGCTGAATAATCCTCCATGAGGACTTCTGGGTGGGGAAGGAATCTTGTTACAGTCTTTTGCATTCGAAAGTTGGATTATTAGATGTACTTTGTCATGTCGTCTTTTCCACTCCATCACATCACGATGATGATGTATTTTATGTGTCCTTTCACCAAAAGCTTAGCCGTTTAGCCAGTCACGGAATTTCATGGATGACGAGAGAAGAACATGATGATCTTTAAAGAGATGTTTCACGAAAGGAATCTTGGTTTGTGAACAAGGTGCGTCTCAAGGGTGAAAGCGGCTTCCGCTTGACATTTGAATGAACCGCCGTAGAATATACATACACTTATAGTTGTACACTTAAAAGGTGGAAACCGCAACGGAGGGTTAGTATATAGGCAACTGGTGGTGTCAGGTTCTGACTGAGCTGTCTGTCTCTTTGCGGATGTTGTGCCTACTTAAAGAGGATTCTTCAAGTCCCTGAGGATCTCTCGTCCAGTGCAGCATACAAGTTGGGGGAAACGTGAGTCTTTTTCTCAAAGAAAACGTTTACGGCTTGGTGCAATGGAGTTTTGCATTTACCTTGGCTTGTTGGCGGATTTGTCTCGAAAATGATGTACTTGTTCCTACGTGGTTCGCATTGTTGAACAGGAACCATAAAGGATTGATACAGTCTCAATCCTCAATGATTCCGCTTGTTTGCATCCGCGAGCGCTCTTTATTCAATAAACGTTGTTTGACTAGCGGATTTTACCACCTCGAAAATCTGTTCGCCTTTTGTGTCAGTCAAAAAAGTTGAATCTCCAGGGAAATTCCCGACTACCAATTCACAGCTTCATCTTCTTCTCAACTCGTTCTTCATAACTTGTTTCCCCCACGTAATTTTTGAATCCTTGCAAAGATGGTTTGAACAGGAAGAGATGTTCAGTTCCCCTTTACTATCTCTACTGCAGAACAGGTGGAAAAAATATATGTTTCCGCATATATATATGCCGTGCAAGTATTTTTATGTTATTTATTGGCCATATTCCAGCAACATGTCCAGCAGCAGCAGCAGCATAGGCTGTATTCGGTAGCTTCGTCGTCAGGGAAAAGAAGTTGTGACAGATTCTTTGATACAAGTTTCACCCTCTGCCATTTTCGATTAGGTTGTCGAGGAATCTTGTTTGTGGACACTGCAACACATTGATGTCTGACACCGTCCCATGTGGATCCGCTACCCTTGCGACAAATTCAATTTAGCCCTTCTCCCCTTCTCGTAGCCTCGTGAACCTTGAACGCGTTGCATTGCTTTTTTTACCGTTTCTTCAACCCACTGCTTGAGAGCTACAAGTCCAAAAATATTATTTATGTTCTACCAACGATGCATTGCCACCGGAGCACAACATTATGTAACAGCATCTCATAGCGAGCGCTAAATTTGCACGTGTTCGAGAAACCGTTCAATGAGACAGGCAAATTCATATTGGGCGCTGTCGCCAAAAGGGAGCAACCACCACCACAATGTTTATTTTTATTTTCGTTCGAGTCGTCTTCTTTCTACGTTTAAAATGTGAGAAACCGGTATTGGCGCTGATTATTTCTCCTTGAACATTTGCTTGATCCTACCAAGACGATGAGACAAACTCACAGCACGTCAATTTGAAGCTCCTTGTGAAAATTTTAGAATTGGATTCCAAAGTAAATAAGAAAGTGCTATTCTCATTCACTTCCATGAATTACGCAGCAGACAAAAAAGTTGCTAACAGCTTGTTCCGTCCGGAAACCATTAGCGGATGTGTCGTCGGTGCCCATAATAATACCATTCTCTCCGACCAACTCCCGAGGACAGAATGACAAGTTTAGCATTCTCAAGACACTTTTTTCCTAATTAGAAGAATAGAATCACATCATTAACTTGCCGTTGTGACACTGGAATCTGGTGAATTCTCCTTTTGGAACAATAATAATAACAGGGTTTACTGACTTGTTCCGCCAACACAATGTGGGTTCTCGATACTTTTGGCAGGATACTTGCCAATGATCCCATCACCTGCAGTTACCTCCCCGCAGATCCGCTTGGGGGGCACAAGTCATAAAATACGCTAGAAACAATACAAACCATCTATTTTTCTACTGAGGCACAGGACAGGCCTCTAGGACCCAACATGAGAAATTAATTTCAGAGGGAATGTGGTTGAAAAATTACCGATTTTTCAAACAGGGTCATTTAATATAAGCCCGAAGAAAGACGTTGAAAGAAAAGAACGAAGCGATACAAAATACTTTTGACCCATTTGCACTTTCAACTTTAGATTTTTCGCAAACGGCTTCAGCCGCTGTATTCCCCTCTCGAATACAATTTTTTGCGACCATAAACATAAAGCAGGTTCATAGTGATACAAAGTATAGACTGACTGTTGAACATGTTGTTGTTCTCGTTTATGCATGTGTTGTATAAAGATTTGTCGGTGGCGGTGCACAATATTTCTCACCGCGCCACTTGTTTCGCATAAGTAGGAAGAAGAGTCGGCTGATAAAAATAGCTCGGTGATCTCCTAATAGAATTCACCACTGGGACCATCCACCACATTAGATAAGCCACATTACTTACAGTCTTCTCCGAATACTCAACCTCGCACCGAGTGCTCAAAAAATTTACAAACGACCATTTTTAGTAAATGTCCCCTTTTTCTAGTGAATTCTTCCCAATTATCTGTGCCTTGTTGCAGTTTTAGTGAATTATTACGGTAGACGCAATGTCTATCTTACTGGCGAAGTTGATGTTATAAAGCAAGCTAAAGGCAGCTTTAAAATACTAGCCAAAGTGTATATACGAGATGTAACGCCGACGATTCAGTATTCAATCACTGGAATCTACAAGAGGTAAGAAACTAAAAAAAACGCTGCCGTCACGCTTCGTGTGGCTGTTAGACAAAGGCGCCGATTAAAATTCCAGACCTCGTTTTGTTTAAAAGGAAAGTTTGATGTTTTACAGTCTTTTGGCCATTAAGGACAAGTTGTGTATGGGGGCATGTAGTGTGAATTACAAACTTGATTCCTCCGTCCTCACGACATGTTTTTCTTGTCACTCCAATATTCCACCAAGTTAACTTGTAATCAGGTTGTACGTGTCATCCTTTGATCGATACCAAAAAGTGCCTTTCCGGCACATAAAAAATCCAGTTAGTCCATTACCGGTTCTTTATTTGTTTCACCATCCTCGCAAGTAAGTGCATGTGTGCCTCTACATTCTCGACACTTTCTCCCCAACATTTCAATCGACTTGGGGAAAAAAAGAAAGGAAAGAAGGTACAGATACATACATACGAGATTGGAACACATGTTCGCCATCAAGTCATCTAATTCTCAAGTTGAACCTCCTGGAGAAAAGCCGGATTTCTTCCCTCCTTCCATACGCTCCGATGTTGACAAATCAAACCAAACTCAAGCTTCTTCTGACGTCACAAAAAGGTGTTGTTACATTCACCTGGTTCAAATATCCAGGTCACCCATACCGATAACTTGTCGCTTCGCTCCCTCACGTTATGCAGCGATTGAGCGAGCAATAGCGAAATATCCGGCCAAGGAATATTGAAAAATGATTCCCTTTTTACTGTCGTCGTCTTCTTGTTCTCTTCTTGAAAGAATATTGCACGCACATTGGTTTCTTATTGTTGCATGCGCCCAGAGCCCATGTCAAAACTTTTCTTTCTATAAAATTGTCTCCCGCGTCTCCTCCTCCTTGTGTACATTATTCAGCGGCTTCACACACACATACATACACATGGCTCATAAATAACCCGCGTTTCGGTTCAACGCAAAATAGACTGTGGACAAGGTCATTCTGTGTCATATAACACGTGTTTGACAAGTTCATGTTTCTGATAGCTCGGGTCCTTTTTGGCACCTTCTCTTATTCATGTCTGATTATTGTATATTTTTTCCTTACAAAGAAGAAAGGCAAAAGTAGGGACGAAGGTGAGAGGAGATGAGTTTATTTTCACATTAAAAGTGTCAACATGGATGGGGGCTGGTGGTGCCATTTGGGCTGACTTTTCTTGTCGTCACCTAGTTTGCGTTCAAGTTGAGTCTGTCAGTCTGACGACTGAACCCCATGCTGATTATAGTGTTTTCTTGTTTAATGATGTGGCTCGCCGATACCACAACCAAGAGACGTAAATGTACAATGCACGCTCTTCTTCTTCGTCTACTTCTTTCTCGACTTTCAAAGTTACTTCCTGAAGAGTGCATTTCACATTAGGACTCAAGTCTCATTTAACCTCGTCGCCCTCCCACACACATTGTCTGATGGCCATTGTATCTTGCAGCCTACCTCATTTTTTCCGTCGTTGCCACCCCTCCATTTCCAGAACTGGATCAATAACTTTCCCTATTTTTTGCCTACATACGGTAAAAGCGTTTATACTTTGGTCAAACAAAGCCATCAAACTACACAATGGATATTTCTCTCGTCCCCGCTGCATCTCCAGTTAGTCAGGTCAATCCGGGTTGTGCAGCCGCATTTCCAGCAGCCTTTTCATGTCCTTACTAATCGTTCCATCATTTGCTTTCACACGCACACTTGATACTACTACAACACCACTCAACCACGTGCTTTTCGTCACCTGTGTAAAAGTGGAGATGGAAAAACCTTTTCTGTATACTTTCCCTATCTGCCGAAACACCCAATGTTACTTTTCCTATATACTGTACAAATTTCTTCCTTGATTGACTTTTCCCAGATTCATTACCCGCTCCTGATTTGATCTCCAGCAGGTTTCTCAATTCTCAATCTCGTCCTTCTTATAGAGCATCCCATTTCCTTCTGTGGCTTTGTACCAAATAGGTTTTGGTCCTCGAAAATAATCTCAATTCATCCTACTTTAAATGTAGAGATATTCTGGTAAATGGATTTAATCCGAATCCAGATCAGAGAAACGATTTCTCTGTTTATTTGTGCTGCTCCTTCCACTTTTGCTTACTTTATGCAAGACGGGTGAAAGAATTGTTTGCAGAAAGACCTATTCATTTTTTACGTCAAGCAGGCAATGTTTTATCCCACTGAAAAAGGTACGCAATCTCCAGCCTTTCTGGCACAATTGAACCTGATGGTTGCAATATCAAATGAACTTGACGGTCTATTCAATGTAATGCCATCAATACGTTATTTATGGGAGACATTTTTTCAACCCCCTCCGATTTCGTTAACAAGTAAATACAAATTCCGAAATATACACATCCGGAGTTGAGTTCTTCCATGTTGCTCAAAATAAGAAACAACAATACTCTTTTTAAATATTAACTTTCCTTCCAGAAACTGCACAAAAGCAAAAAAGCAGCCTTGTGCCGGCAAAGCTATTACACACTCCCACCCTCCCTCGCACCATTCACCTTGAAAATAATCAATCAAATCTGAATCCGCCCACTTCATATTCGATACTGGAGCCAAGCCGATTTAACAACTTTATTCCTGGAAGATTCTTGCGGGGGTTCTTGTAATATTCTTGAGATTATTGCCTTCAGACTACAGGCAAAACCAGAATAATTTCCTCTGGATTTCTCAATTGGGAATTCTCATTTATAAAATTAACAATTTCCTTCTACCCAGTCAGCACACCAATAAAGACTCTGGTACAGCCTGTGTATGAATACTGTGTATCTTTACGTATAATATATGTATATATATATACACTGCAGACTTACTATAACCAAAATGGCCACCAATAGTGTGGGTACGGGTTTTTTGATGTGCTTTTAAAAGGCTGTATAAAGTTTACGGCCTTGTTACATCTTTCTTCCGTTGATGTTCGTCTGTGGTGCAATAATGACGGCTGTAGTAAAATCCGCAAACGAGCGTGATTTTCACCACCTCCCCAATATAAACAGCTCGTAAGTCAAAGAAATGATGAGCGGAAATGTAAACGCGGGCAGTAAACGGAAGCCTTGTTATCAGCCAAATTTAACCATTCAGAACTGAAACTTTGGGGGAAACGGCGAAAGAGAAAAAATAGCGGAACATAGGTAAGCTGTCAAACAGCGTAGCTTTTTGTTGGCCACCTCGTTGAAGATCAAGGTGGAATTGAAGTTCGTGTGAGGAATTGCAAACACTGAATAGTTTTAACAACCACCAAAACATTCGAGCACATCAAGATTAGTGACAAGATAACGTTCCCCAGGGAATCCATTTCCATGTTCTGCTCTCACACCGGCGAAAGCCCTTTTCCCACCACACATCACCCTACACCGTATGCAAGAACATGGGGCAAGAATTTGAACGTGCCTCTCGCCAACTTTCACCCCTTTCAAATCGTAATTCAAACTTGAACAAGTGGATACCACTGCAGATAAGTGGTTGTTGATCCTCTCTCGAGTAACGCTGCAGAAGCGTCATGTATACAAGTAGTACGTGGCGTTACTAATAGAAAAATAGCCAATATCCCAACAAACAAATCTTCCATCTTCAGAGCATTTGCTGGATGAGGCTATTGGAATTTTCGCAAACGCCAGCACTTTTTACCCGTCCGGTTCAAAGATGACTTGTCGGATTGGTAGTATTTCTACTATCATGATACTGTCTTATTGGTCATGCTGGACGTGTATGTGGGTGTCTCGAACTAATGTCCCTGTTTTATTCCCTCATTAATCAGTTTGAAGCTCGACCATTTTTCACCCACATCTTCGAGATTATCATCCGCAAATTTACCAGGAGGTTTTCCAACATCAAAAAATGTGGAACCAAAACAAGAAGAAGACTTCTAAAACTGTTTACGTAAAGCTCTGTGCATTTACTTACTGCAGTTTTTCATTCAACTACACACACACAAACGTGTATACATTTACAGGGAGCGTATCCGTGTTTTCCCCGTGGGTTTTGTTTCAGCAGGATGCAGTTTGAACACCCAAGGAACAAGCCTCAAGATTGCATTCTTTCCCCTGTAAATGTCTTTATTGATATGAAAGCAAACAAGAGTTAAGTGTCTCGTAACCGAATGGTATTGCCTCGTCCAAAGCAGCATCAACTCTACCTACTCTGACATTGCACTTCTTGAGTCTTTTGGAATCTTTTCGGTTCTCCTTTCCCGTAAGGGTAACATACCTGCAAAAGCTTACTTAACTGCAGGGCAAAATCCAGTCGGTAGCTCACCCTGCCGACAGCGGCATTTGAATTGTATTGTTGTCGCTTTAACATTGACCGTGAACCAGAGACCAGACCAGAGGTAGTAGGAAGTCGTAACAAATTCGACAATTGTGAGTTTAAAAAATGCAATTTGTCTTAAGAAGGGATCAAACTGAAAAAATTGTTCCAAGAGCCATATTTCGAAAGGAATCAATTTCCTCACTGCATTTTCTCAATCTCATGATAGGGATAGGGATTGTCGATACTGCGCGTGAAATACCTGCCTGAAGTATATGAACAATTTTGATCGCTTTACGAGGGATGAAAAATCAATCTGAAGCTTATCAGTCCTTGCACACTTTGCTGAAAACTACTCAATTTCTAAATTCCAAGTTTATTGAACAGTTTGGGGAGGAAACTCTGTTATAAAATGAAACATTGTTGAATTTTGCAGGTAATCACCACCTTTTTGCCAAGGAGTCGATAAACTATCCAGCTTCCTACAGTCTACAGTAGCCGTGGAAATATACCAAAATCAGTGCAAAATGGCACGTGGGCGTGATGCTCAAGTGGAGAACGAATGGCTGAGTTCGGAAGAAACGCGAAGAAACTTTATTGCGAAATACCAAAATGGATGTCAAATTGGGCTTTACGGCTGGCGACGGCGTTGCCTCTTCCTCGTCCTTTCGATCCTCCTTCTGTTAGTCGTCATAAATCTTGCCCTTACGCTCTGGATATTAAAAGTTATGGAATTCTC
>JAQGBJ010001174.1:0-25836 GCA_034698345.1 Sphaeridia pumilis | reverse complement strand
ACTTTTGGCACGTGAACTACTGCCCTAGTGGAAGAGGTGTAAAATGATGACTCTGATAGCGTCGTTATGAGATTTCCTATAATCTCTAGATGGCTTTCTGTAGAAGAAACTGTTGCTTCAACCTCTGGAGGAGCACTGCTACTATTTCCATTTTGGCACTTGTTCTTCTTCTTGAAGAGATTCTGCAGCAGCTCTAAAAAGACTCTTTGCCTGCCTACTTTGCTATAGCTATAACATGTGAACGCTCAGCGTTGCCACCACCGACCAGCGGCTGTCCTTCGGTTGCAAGACTCCCCGCTGGTTGCACCAGGTTCTTTGCGAATTTATTGCGAATTTCAAGGGGCTTGCAGCGTTGTATGAAGCGACTTATTTGGACAGCTAGGGAAACCATAAATGATGGCACTGCTTACCTGACGAAGGCTTCCTGCTTGACGTCTGCTGCTGGTTACAAGGTCGTTCTTTGGCTAACCAACCTCTGAACTAATGAGGGCGCGCATAGTTGTAGAAGACTTGAAAACTCGTGTTACTACCTGAGTAGTGCATAATTTCAATGAATTTTATTCAAACTCATTGCAATTTGTTGCTGATTATGATCATATAGGAACAAGAGATCTGACTCACTCTTAAGGCAAACAAGAAGCACGTACAAAACGGCCAATAAGATTACCGTTTGATTGCAGACTGTCTTCAACATTTATATGACATTACTGTGAGTTAAAAATATAGTTTTCTGGTTTAAGTCAAGACTGCGATGAATTCGGAGGAAAACGGCTGACCTTCGAAAAACTGTAGGGCTCTGCCAAATCAAAGGAACGGGTAATTTACGTGAGTTTACTGTCACCCAGTTTATTACGATTAACCATTTGTTACTTCTGATTGTGAACACGGTAGAGATGCCAAAAAACGAAACACACACACAACCAGTGTGGGATCTTACGGTTCCAGTCTTTTTGTACAACTAAAATATAGTCTTTTTTCATGCATAATTAGTAATAATTTCAGAAGAACTAGACATTTGAGTTGAAGAGAAGTTAGTAATAGGCTTATTTGGTTTTCTACGTGACTATGAAACCTAGCAAATAAATTATAAAATTTACTCCTCAAAATACAGGACATATACTCAAGTAATTAGCAAACTATTGATCAAGGTTATTCGAACTTGGCGATGATGACCATCATATAGACACCAGCAAGTAAAGCTATGATTTCTTTGACTGACTGTCCAAAGGTAGAGTTCTGAAGTAAGTCAGGGATCACAGATACAGTAGCAATGTAGATGAAACCTCCGGCGGTAAAGGGTAAGACTCCTGATGAGGCCGCATCACCTGTGGAGAGAAAACAAGGAATAAATTGTTAGATAACCATTGGAATCTTTTTAATCTATTGTTTACAATTATTGACAACACTGCTACTCACCAATATCACCGTACCACAGAGACACGATTGTTCCAGCGAGAGCTCCTAATGCAGTCAACAGTTGCAAAAAGATAGCCTTCTTCCTGCTACTTCCAGATTGGATAAGAATAGCAAAATCTCCGATTTCGTGAGGAATTTCGTGCAGTAACACAGTGAAAGTTGTGACCATTCCAACAGGTTGACCAGCCAAGTAAGAGGCTCCGATAGCAAGACCGTCAGTGAAGTTGTGCAGAAAGTCGGCAGCCAAGTTCAAGTATCCGGCAACTTTGATTTCTCCCACTGGTCCAGATTTTCCTGTTTATGAAACTCAAGATTAGTCATCTTTAATTCCCAACCGCTCCTAAAATCATTCCTTTTCCTTTGAAACATGTTCCACATACCCTTGGCCTTTGTTTCTGCAACTTCTTTCTTTGCTGGAGACTTGCTTCCATCCTTTTTCTTCTTAGATCCAGCAGCAGAGTCATCTTGTTTTTTCGGGCTCTCGCTAGGGGCAGAATGACTGTGTCCATGACCTCCGTTGGCGATCCTGATGAGTTTCTCCACAACCAAGAAAGTCACAATACCTACTAGCACCCAGATGCCCACACTCAAATCGTGTCCGTGGAACTCTTCCAATTCTTCGTCGGTAAACTTTGGTTTTTCTTGGCTTCCACCGTGAGAATGACCGTGACTGTGGCCATGACCATCACCTCCTTTAGCCATGATTGCATGAGGGATCAGATGTAGAAAAGCATCACCGAGAAGACCACCAGAGGCAAAACTCAGCAAGATTTTCAGAAACTTTTCCTTCTCCTTGGAATTGTCAACCTTGATAAAGAACAAGATGAAGAATGGGGCTGCACTGATCAAAAGTGTGGATGAAATTGCATGAAGCCAGATGTTAAAGTCCCTTTCGCCATGAGATCCTTCATCATGGTCATGGTGGTGATGGTGTTCAGATTGCTTGGCGGCAGATCCATGCGAATGCCCGTGGTCGTGATGGTCATCGTGTCCATGGCTATGTGCATGCTGTACAAGAAAACCATCAGTAAATAGGATTTCATAGCCTAACCAATATAAATGTCATTCAGGATAACGTACCACTTCGTTAGCTTCTCGTGAGTATTTGAAGGAAGCAAGCTGTGGGTTCCCATGGTGATGACCGTGGTCGTGGTCATCATGCGAGTGACCATGAGAGCTAGCGAATCCTACTTGACTTTGAATTACCCATACAAACAACAGTACTGGAATGAGGATCCTTAATGTTCTGTGCAATATGCTGGGTTGTAATTTCTGTTTGGACTCCATTGCTACACCTACAAACACAGCAACAGCAATTAGAGAAATTACAAATGGGTATTTAACTTCAATGATTTCATATGTTTCGACAATCGTGTACCTTAAGGTAAAACAGCCCTAAAAGTTAAACCAATCACAAATGCGCCCACGTCACTAAATTATATGCACAAGATCACTAAACCCCGGGCATTTTGCGATAAAAGCACAACTAAAGCTCTAAATTTAATGCATCAAAGCTTGATGCAGGATTTTATCAGTAGATTAAAGCTTCAAAATGATATGAACTCCGACCGGCATTAATGAAATGCTGTGGAACGCTTTCTGTCGGTTTTGTTGATCTTTCAGCTGCTGACGTGTGAAGCTCATTGAAACCAACCACCGCGTACACAAGGAGGACCAAGGATGTCAACATACTCAATGATTAACCATTGAGCTACACAATGTGTGCGGGCTTCAAGCGACATTACATATTGCCAAAACATTCTACGAATGATTCTAATGGGCTGCGAGATGCAAGTATCAATTACATCCCATTACTGTATGATATTTATGCTTCATTGTGTCATCCCATCTTTAGCCGAAGCATTAGAACTTGACATCAGATTGTATCTATGGCGCAGACAGCCCTAGTGCTCAACCGCAAATAACAGATGGTTTCGCTAACTTCCCTCAAGTTTCCCAAATTCAAATGCTTCAACCACGGTATTATAAACACAGTTGTTATTTCAAGAATGAAATACATGTACACGAGAATACAACTTTATAAAGCTTTCACAAGTTTAATGAAAACTCTCTCCTTCCGGCTCGGGTGTCACACGCTTTTTCATACGGTACCCTAGTCACTTGTTCTGAGTGAGTAGATACACTGTAGCTTTCTGTAATAGAACATTCCTAAATAGCTTCTACATTCCAAACATGAGCTAAGAAATTACCACTTACAAAAAACGATCTTTCGAAATAACAACTATGAATGTTAAGTCAGGCTACAGTTTACCCCTGTTGTCGATTCAGCTCTTCATAATAATCGGAATAGTCATACTGCCTAATAGGTATATCGAAGGTGATGGTACCAAAGTCTTTGGCCTTTTCGATTTCTACTAATAGCTGATACTGGCGTTTTCTGCATAGGCCGGTTTTGTCCCAGTGAAGCGTCTGGCCATTATGGGGCGAGATGAATTGTTTCAGAAGCTTGACGTTCCTGTAATCAAGGATTAGATACTCGTCACGGCAAATTGGGCATGGATTTCCAGTTTGCAAAACTTTGTTTATCTGCAATAAAAACCCGAGTAAGTATCATCAAATCATAGCTATCTCACTTGTTCGGCTAATGGCCAAGAGAAACAATGGACTTACGATACACGTGCTTCGCGTTCTCTTTGGTGCAAACTGCCCGCTGAAGTTACGACGGTAATGGAACCAGACTGGGTTTTCACCATACGTTTCCTGGTATGCTGAAAGTCAATTATACAAGTTGAATTAGCATTTCAAACGAAAACCAGTTCTCAAAGTCAGGAGTCATCCATATCAAAAGCAGAACTTAACTTACCGGCACTATTCATGTAGCGGATACTAGTCTCAAGCGGGATGACTTTGCTCCGATCCAAACTCGGATGTATTTTGGGTTTGTTTTCGTCCACGTGGACATCCTCTACAGTTGTGTCTTTGACAGTCTCTGTATTGAAAAGCCTTCTGTTGATGCCGAACGCTTCAGGAGTCGACGGCAGGACGCTAATTGCAGGGACATGGTGGAGGCCTGAGATGGAGGATCTTAACGTGGCTGCTAATCGCAGGTGGCGAAGATATTTGATGGAGGTCATTTCGGATGATTACAATTGTTGTACTCGATTCTTACTGTATTCGGTATCTGATATTGGCACCTAAAGAACGGATCAAAATTCGACTATGAACCTTCTAGTAACTTGACCGATGTATCGGCACTAAAGCCACAGTTCTATTAACTTACCTTTTGTTCAAATATGTAATCCTTAATGGTCAAAACACTAAACATTTGAAAAAGTTTCAAGTTTTTCCAGTTTGATTTGTTTTGTTGCCAATTTTTTCCAAACCACATGCTTTACAAAACTCGCGCTTGAACACTGGCAGAGTTTAGCTTCCCTTCGAGCAATCCGCCAATTCCTGCTCAGGTGACAGCCTTTGAATTTTAGTTTGCTCCGAGATGAGCCTCGCATGCAGAGGAAATGCTGAACCGTCACGTGCTTGTCCCTAGACTAGAGCATGCCTTGTTTCAAAGTTGCGAGGGAGGGACAGTCATCAGTATGCATTATAGGCGTAGACACTGTCGATATGTTTACAGACGCTCAATGTTTACGTATGTACGGCATTGTATCGGAGAAGGACATTTTGCCAGAGCAACACACACACACAGTCATTCTCACGCAGGAATTCAACCAAGAAGGTAAGATATTTCAAGAATTCATTTAATTTTCTAAAAACAGTTAATTTGTAACTTCAAACTAGTGATTGTTTGCATTTTTGCCTATACAGTTTGGTCAAGTTTAGATTATTTGTTTTACTTTCGTAGTATTTTTGTCAGTTTATTCCAAAACCCAGACATAGGTGTAGGACGATTTTCGTAGTTGACATGCAACGTGACTAACATCAACGATGATAAACTACGGGCAACATTACGAGGTATTACTCAATTTTAACTAATTCGGTTCATTTTTGTGATTTTCAGTCTCCCAAGTCGATGATGATGCCATAACCGAATTTCTGAAGCGCCAGCTTTTCTTCTGCAATTTACAAGATAGAATTCAAGTTGACGTCGTTGCTAAGCAGCAGGAAAAGAAGTATTGAATCTGGACCAAGTTTCATACATGTTGGATGTATGATTTTGTTTCGAGTGATATTCTTGGGTATATATCTGTTTCTGCTTGCATTCATTATTTCTCGCTCGGGTTGATTACGAAATCTCAAAGAATTTCAGTTGAGTCTTGTACGGTACCATCCATATTCCTACATTCTGAATGATGAGCTAACGGTGCTGATCCTAAAAGAACCAAAGAAAACAAGTATATAGTTGCTGGGGAACCTACTAGCTTCCAAGTCAAGACGTGATCAAGATTATTCTTCAGCTCTTATCCATGAAAAATGTTGCCTTGTTGTTGAATTGAAAGCCAAAAGTTTCATCTCTTGTATACGACAAGTTAGAACGAGTACAAAGCAGCATGATTTCCAAGTATTAAGGCCCAAGAGGTCAGAATTAGCTAAAGATAGATGGGCGAGACAAGACAAATGCTGTAGTCGACGTTGTACCATATGGTAGGTGAAGGATGACCTCATTTTTGAGAGCCAACGTTCAATATGTATTGTAAGCAATGAAGCTACGAGGCTTGAAAAGTCTATTTAACGTACGTGGACGAGTGTTAAAGCGAAGCGCTTGTTGGTGAGCGCACGGTTCAAACATACAGCAGCGTAAAGCTTGGGAGGACGCTGAGATTTTATCGGGAAAGGTTGGGAAGTATACACTATCTATGCAGACTTTGGATTATATCATGAAGACGGGATACTTCCATGAACGGGTTATGGCGTTAAGTAACCCGTTGCTTGCTAGAGTTTGAGAATGCTCGTCTTTCGTGTGAACACTTGAACACTGAAAGCAGATACACATAGAAGGAAGTCTGCCTTTTAAAAGGGGGAATCTGCGAATCTTCAAGCAACACAGCCCTCAGTGCGTTAGAGATTGAGGAATAAGCAACGTTTTTTAAAGCCGATAAAAGTATCACAGATGCTCTTTGAATGTAACAGGGATCGAAGAATTATAGCATGCCTGATATGGATGGTACCCTTGGCCTTTGATTTGCGACTCAAAATCTTTTGAACTTGTCTATTGGAACTTTGCTCGCTGTCACTATTATGAAAAAATATTTAGTTGCTATTTCTAGTGGTTTTGGTGTTAAGTTTGTATATTGAGGCCTACTTACTTAACTTTAGCTATCTGTATTTCTTGTACAAATGGAGTAATGGAGTTTCAGAAGAAATATACGTTTAAATTGTAGATTTGACGGTAGATGAACCGATGAAGGCTTCATATTCTGACCAATCGTCGCAGGACAACCAGCGACTTTTGATGCGTTGAAGGGGTCTTGCTGATACAGTTGCAGAATGGTAGGTGAAACGTACTGATGTTGACGAGACTCTAGAAATTTGTATAGCTAACATTGATAAGCAGTATTGATAGCGGTAGGTTTGTAGCGAAGATTGGATTACAAGTGTCAACAAGTCGCAGTATCAAATTAATACCGCTCATCTGGAAAATAATGTTTCATAAAAACTTTTATGGTTTTTCAGCCCCGAATAGACCCATCGAAATTACTGGAAACACTAAAACCATTACTGGATATCAACACTGGAGGCATCAAAACCAACAGAGATGCGGATAAAATATACCAGTAAGTTACTGCATACTAAGCAAGATACATGTAGTATCTTGGTCAATGGGAAAATGTAATTAATCTGGAAATTGTTACTTTTTCCTTACAGTTTGATGCAAAAATTTTCAAAAAAGCTTGTCAGTAAATGTATCTACCTGAACATATTGTTGGCATCGAATGATGAAACGCTTGATGTGTAAGTTGGATAGCGGTGTTCTGTTCGACCTATCAGTTCTTGTTTAATTGTTATTTTCTGTTTGTGCAGGTTTATGGAAAATGGGGGTTGGAGCATGATCTACGAATGGTTACTCGAATCTAGCAAACAAGGACATAATTCTGTTGTTAACGATATTCTATCGGTTCTGCTCAAGACTCCTGCTACTATTACAAGACTGAAATCGAGCGCCTTGCCACGTGAAGTTAAAGGTCTAGTGAAATCTGAAGTTGAAGGTAATAACCAATTTCGTTTGTAAGAATTATCAAAGTTTTGGCGATCTTAAAATATAGCTGTTGTTTATTGGTTACCAGGTACAAGAAACCTTGCAGAACAAGTCGTTGCAAAGTGGTTACAAATTGCACGGAGTGGCCTGAAAGCTGAAAACTCAGAAATAGTTCCTCAGCCAGTCGCAACGGGTGGATCATCATCATTGCCGTCTCCGGCAATTAATGGGATACCTGCAGTTGTTAATTTTACCGTGAATAATTCTAATGGACATGATGTTACTGAAAACTTGGCTATGTCTGACGATGTTATATCAGCAACACTGGCAGCGAATGGCAACTTTGACGTAGGGCAAGTGAATAACACTGACTTCGACGATCTCCAAAACATTGATTTAATGGACATAAATCCAGAAATGCTGGAGCTGTTAGCAGAACATCTAAATCCCCTAGAGAATGAAAACCAATTAGGGGTCGCAAACACCGAAACTAACATGCTTCCAACGAATTTTGTACAACAACAACCAGTGGCGGCACTGGGTGCCAGTGAACAACGTGGCAATCAAATTCAGATACAACCTGTTCATCAACAAGTGAATATTCAACCGAACAATGCTCTGACTTCGGTAGCGACATCAGTAATTCAACAACCAATCATGCTGCAACAACACATCCCGAACGTTGCCGTATCAGTTCCTACCCAAGTCATCACAAGCACTGTACAGCAACAGCAGACACAATCCTCGCCGAAATTCATCATTCGAAAAATAGGAGTTCAACCCACCGTCATTCCTGGTGGCAACACGGATGGAACTCCTAGAACGATATATATTACATCACCGAGCCCCCAACAGCAGCAATATACTCTCATCAATCGCAATGGTAAACAGTTTCTGATCATCAACAATAATGCTTCCGTTGTGACTGAAAACGTGGCCACTGTGCAACAACCGGTTGTTGTACCTGAAAATGTATCTACGCCTATGAAGCCAGCAATACTGAACCACAGGACGCCTACGACGCCAAAAGCGTCAGCTTCCAGCAGTGAAGAAGCGTCTCCGCCGAAACCTTTAAAAACGTACTCGAAAAAGACTAACCACGAAAATGCCTCTGATGTTGTTGATAGTGCTAAGACCAAGAGCCCTTCGGAAAAACCCAGTGGGACGAAGAGCAGCAGCAAAAGTTCGTCTTCATCATCGACCTCCTCTAGATCATCGTCGGCTTCCAAGTCTTCGTCGTCATCAAGATCTTCCAAGTCATCAGCGGCAGCTGCCAGGGAAAAGGAAGAGAAAGACAGAGCTGACAAGTTGCGTGAAAAAACTCGCGAAGCAAAACGAAAGCTGAAGGAAAGAGCGAAGGAAATAGAACGCGAAAAGAAGAGGTCTGAAGAAGAAAAGATAAAGAACAGGGATGCCGATACCCTCAAAGCAGTTTTTGGAGTAGCTGGACCACCTGTTAAAATACCGAAAAAGACTCTTTCGGACAAAGCTAAACCTAGCTTCGAAGCTTTGATCGGGATCCCTGGATCGTCTGAAGAAGGGACAAAAGTTGTTAAGGAAGTCAAATCTGACAAGTCGAGCAAGAGTAGCATGGATACGGATGTCAAAGCTCCTTCTGTTGAAAAAGAAGAATCACCAAAGAGTAATGAGCCACCAAAAGAAAGGAAGCATAAAGCAAAAGTTTACGTTAGTCACAAGTCTAAACACGCAGATCTTCTTGAATCCATGACGAAAGGTGCAAAAGCCAGCTCAAAACCTGCCGATAAAGATAAAAGCGAGAAGTCAGCTAAAACATCATCAGCAGGAATGTCTTTTGAAGACGCGCTTTTGGCAGGCGCTCGTCCAACAACATCGAAACCAACGAAACGACCCTCTATTGATAATACGAAGGGTGGAAACGACACCAAGAAGGCCAAAATTGACGACGATGCCAGTAAGAAAGACAAGGCGAAGGAAAAAGACGAAGACAAGTCGAAGAGCAAGGAAAAGGGAAAAACTTCTCCACGGAAGCAGCAGTTGCAAGAAAGCAGTTTGTTCATGGACCAGTTAGTCGCAACAGCCGATACAAAAACGCCGAAGAGAAAGCGCAGAACGTCATCTTCTGATTCGAAGCCAGAACCTGAAGCTGCGGTAGTGGAGCCAAGTGGAAAGCCAGCCGAGGACCAAACCAAAGATGCAGTGGTTCCTGACGGATCGGCTGCAGCTGAGAGCACCGTAATGAAGCCCGTGTTCGGTTTTTACCAAAACCGGAATGAAGACGACGATGACGATGCTGCTAAAGCAAACGACAATGCAATGGATCAATCAGAACCAATGGAGCAAGACTCACTGGCTACCAACACAGAAGCGTCATCTACACCTGCTTCGCCGGTTGAACCAATGGAAGAAGACGTCTTTGCACCTCAAGAAGGCGAAGGGCAGCTTAGGAGTTGTCTACGCATAGTTACACCAAAAGGCAAACCGAAGAAATCAATCAGATGGCGAGAAGAAGATGAGTTGACTGAAATGTTTTATTTCGAGCACGATGAAACTGAACGCGTTAATGTGACAAGACCAAGCAACAACTTTGCAGAACAACAGAAAAAGGAAATTACTGATGAAAAGATTGCGTTTAATAATAAGAATAAAATGCTGTTGGATAATGAAGGTGAAGAGCGATTTCCTTGGAGGCCTCCGAAACGTATTCTAGTTGAAAAAGAAGAGTATGCAGTCCGGAGCGAAGAACAAAAGATTCAAGAACAGCGTGAGCAAACCATCTTACAAGTGTTTTTCCTTCCTGGTACTACGATTCCCGAGTCACCGACAGAGCCTGATCTTGCGAATTCAAAGCCTGATGAATTCCATGTGCTCAAGTAAGTACGATCATTTGTTGTTTTGATCTGCAATGAACAGCAGCAATTTTAATGACGATTCCTATTATCAAGACAGCTACTATATATATATTTCTGATTCCGGTTTTCTAGGCAAGTGTCTTGTGATGATGTCCCAGTCCTCACGAAAGTGTCGGACTATAGTCAAAAGCGATGGCCAGCTCCGAAAGATCTTCCTAATTCAGGACCCACACCCATGAATATTCCAATCAACATGCCACCGCCACCAATGGTACCACCAACATTGGCACTTGCCCTTACAGCGGAAATTTTGCGATCTCAAGCTTTACAGCAACCACCACCACCTGCTGACGGAAATCCATTTGTCCAAGCAGCTGCAGCCCAAGCTGCCAATCCATTCACCGTAAGAAATGAATGCTTTCTTTTATTTTTTGATTTTCGCATAACTTCAGTCTCAATTGATTTCTAGTTTAATAATGTAAATTTTGTATCTTAATAGGCTCCAATGCCAAACCCAAACGCTTTCAGCATGGCCTTCCAGTTTCCGAACACCAATGTTAATTCGAATTCAGGATTCGGAGGCGGTGGCAACTTACAAGGTGGCTTCAATTCCCACGGCGATCGAGACGAGAGACGCAACTTCCGGGACCGTGATATGCGTGATAGCAGAAATAATAGAGACCGACCGTTTGATAATGATCGCGGATTCGGTAGAGGAGACCGCGGGCGTGGACGAGGTGACAGAGGTGACAACTTCCGTGACAGAGGTGGCTTTGGCCGAGAAAGCCGATTTTCTGATCGAAGTGGAGGTCCTCCATCGAGAGGAGGTGGTGGTGGTACGTTCAGTTCAAACAATATATTAAGTTATCCTCCATTACTGCATGTACTAACTTTTGGTCTATTTTGTTCTAGTTCGACGAGTACCTTGCCGCTTTTTTGTCAGAGGACATTGCAAAGACGGCGAAAATTGCACATTCTTGCATCCCGGCGTGAATGGACCATCTGCAGATGGCATTTCTGGCAACTTCAACCGTCGGGGCAGGGGCGGTTTCCCATCTCGAGGGGGTTATAATTCTGACCATGGAAATCGAGACAATTACAACAGCCGCCAGGAACGAAACAATGCAATGTACGACCCGGAAACTCCTACTAGTCCAGATAGAGATGAACTACCTCCTATCCAGTCTCCGACACCCGAATTTTTCGACACGCCAAGTTCTCCTACTGAAACTCCTAGTAACGAAGCCCCTAGAGTTATACCAAGCGGTCATGATGATGATGATACCTGGGGTTAGGAACGATCGACATTGTTTTTCATATTCCTTGCTCAAAATAGTCTTCATTACCGCATTCTCTAATTCATCCTTCGCATACGTGCTAATATCTGTAATTTCTCTAGTTTTGTAAGTTGTGTATTTTCCTAACTACCTGTACGAATCGTAAGAATATTTACTAGTTTTTCACTTTACTCTTAAGTACACGAAAATGTTATATTCTGCTTAACATTAATCAGCTTTGGTCCACCTGAGGACCTGCGTAGAGAGTACACTGACATTTACATTTTTACTCTTCGAATTCTCCTGGTTATTTTACTCTTGGTCACAGGACGTAAAGTTGAGTGGATAATCCACTATATTATTACTCTCTAAAGTCAAGCTGTGGCCGTTTCTTGATCCTGTAACAAACGTTACTTTTATCGTTTGCCTTAAAAGCTGTAATTTCAAACTAGGTTAGTTGGTTGTAGTTACGTATTGTCACTTCTACAACGCTTGTCTTGTTTTCTTGATTGACTTTCCGGAATGTGTTTGATTTAATTTTTCGTTATGTGAATATTTACTCTTGCTTTTGTCTCACATGATGCATATGAATAGCGGGTCTATAAGGGTTTTTGAAGGTTGTTAAACTATTTGATAAGGGTTAAAGGGGTTCTCTTCCCTTACTGTTTGATAGGATTATGTATTTCCCTGAAAACGGGTTCATTGAATATTGCCCTTTAGTCAGTTTTAAGGCATAGATATGGTACTCAATTGTCATAGTTAATTTTCGTAGCTGTTAAGATACTACGAGTATGACATAAGTCTTCGGAATAATACGCTAGTACAAATCACGGACGTCATTAATAATATTAAAGAACTTCGAAGTTTGTTCTTGAGTATTTCGGCTGCTAGTGTTCATTCTGATTCCTTAAATGCTTCATTCTCAGTCAGTCTTGATTACTTTACAAGTTTGAGATTGACACTGACACGTGATTCAATCAAGCTATAATGTAGGTTGCGTCACCGGACATGATATTATACATCTTGGCCATGAATCAGCCTCAAATTGTCCCATTTACCAGACAGTCTTTTTCGTTCTCAGCATGGATTGACCTTTGACTGGCACGTGACGAATGGCGTTGCAGCATAACTGGGCCAAGCTTGTAGTATGTAAGTGAGTACCTGTTTTGGACCATGACATTGGTCATTCATGATGATATGCTCGACTTCCGGTCATTTGATTTTTAGTCATGCAAAATTCGTTTATGCAATGTCCAATTCCCATTAATTGCAAATTGCCAAGATTCAAGTTGTCTAGGTTAAGAGGGAAAACGATATTTGTTCGATTCTAGCGGCAAAGATAAACGTTGCTTTGTAAAGTTTCCACTCCAAAAGTGTTTTGGCTCTTATCAAGTGTACATGTGATCTCCAGCAGTAGTAGTCCATTTCTTTCGTGTTTATATTTGCTAATCATTATTAGACCAAGTGCGTATTTCCCAATAATCAACAAGTTTATAAGTGCAATTGAATAGTCGAAAGTAAACACAATCTAGCATAAATAGAGCTTCAAACCATCGTTTTCGGTCATTTCTACTTGAGCTAGCGCCAAGTCAACTGCTGGAACGTCTTCAAAGTTGGATACCATAACAAGCCTGGTGCTTTACTTAAAAGTTTTACTTCAACAGAATACATAAACGTAAGTACATGGTTTTCTAGAGATTTCATCAGTTCTATAACCATAGCAACGTTCTAACGAAACCGTTAACTTTACAGATTATCAAAATGACATCAACACTTTCAACCCAACCCATGGATACCACTTGCACTTCATCGCAAACCAACCCCGTCCGTGTCTGGGTAGACGGCTGCTACGACATGGTTCATTTCGGCCATGGCAACAACTTTCGCCAATCCAAAGCCCTCGGAGATCAGCTGATCGTGGGAGTTCACTCTGACAAGGAAATCTTGAAGCACAAGGGAGCTCCGCCAGTCTTCAACGAGCAGGAACGTTACGCCTTGGTTCGCGCCAACAAGTGGGTTGACCAAGTGGTCGAAGACGCTCCCTACCAAACAACCCTTGAAACTCTGGACAAGCACAACTGTGACTTCAGCGCCCATGGCGACGACATTACAACTACAACTGACGGCGTCGATACTTACAAAGAAGTCAAGGATGCAGGACGTTACCAAGAAGTTGGGCGAACTCAAGGAGTGTCGACAACGAACTTGATGAAGCGCATCCTCAAGGTCGCAATGGATCCAACGGGAACGACGACGGGATCTGAGTACAGCGGCAGTAGCGATAGCGATGAAGGCTCTTCTGAAGTCCCTCACTCGGTTGGAGCTTCTGGCGACGCCCATGTACCAGTTTCTCCATGGACTGGAATGTCGAACCTGATCATGACCACGCAGAAACTACTCCAGTTCAGCAACTGCTCGCCGCCAACGTCCGAAGATGTTATTGTTTACGTTGCCGGAACCTTTGATCTCTTCCACTACGGCCATTTGAAGTTCATCGAGGCAGCTGCCAAGCTTGGCACGTACCTGATCGTGGGAATCTACTCTGATGAAGACTCGGCGAGGATCTCGCCGTTCAAGCAAATGCCCATTATGAACCTGAATGAACGGTGCATGAACGTTCTTGGATGTAAATGGGTTTCAGATATTGTTATCGGAGCGCCTTGTGTGATTTCGGAAGAGTTGCTGGACCATCTGAATGTCAAGGTTGTCGCTCACGGCTCGTATTCGGTCATCAAGGATCCAAGGACTTCCCAGAGTTTTGCTGAAGTTGCTCAGCAACGGGGGATTCTCCAGATTGTAGATTCAGGCTCTAGGTTGCGCAAAGAAGATATTATTAATAGGGTGGCAGAGAAGGCACATTTGTACATTCAGCGGAACAAGGATAAGGAAACTAAGGAACTTGAGATTATTTCGAGGTTAGGAGGAAATGAGGTGGAAGTGGAACAGTAGTGTGGGTGAGACTGACGGATTTTAAGAGGGTTTCGATGACAAATTGTATATAAATTAATAGAAAACTAGAAACTGCAGATGTAGTTAGTTGACTGACATAGTGAAACAAAGTATGGATTTTTACAAGAATGAAGAAACAGATGGAGTTTGAGTAGGCGATTGTAACTGAAATAATCTCGTCTTGTATGGACAAAGTATTATGAATTTTCAAGTGTGTTTTTAAACTAATGACATTTCTGCGTAGTAGTTAAGTTCAAGTGATGTTTGTGTCTGATATCAAGTAATAAAAAATCCCACATTGATTTTCAATCGAAACATGATTCGCGAATTGTTTGTTTGTTCGTATAGTTGTTTTAGATTGCACGTAGACTATCATTGGCGGCTGGGGAAAAGTGTGAACTGAAGATAATGCGGCATGAGTATCCATCTGACCGACTGATTGAGATCATTGCGAAAGCCGTTTGGCTTATGTTTACGTTTATAAATGGTAGGCTCCTGATTACAGGTAATTAAGTTAGGTGCTGGACATTAGTTTTGTAAGCGTTTTGTCAACAAGCAACTTGACGTAAGGAAAATCCGGGCTAAAATTAGATTCACGTGTACAGGTGGGTGACAATGTATGTGAATTCATGTAAAATGACTTGCAAAAATTGCAAAGGTAGAGAAAGTACATATAAACCTTGTACTTGAATTCAACAGGAAAAGAGAATACTGCAGATATGGAACACTGACACCACCGGCACTGGCGTTACTGAAGTGGACTTTAGAACACAGAGACAGTGAAAGCCAAAAGGTCCATGGAAGGAAATGGGTGCGGTGCGTCTGTCAGCATTGAAAAATTGCTCAATTAATTTTAGTCTCGAGAGAAAATTACTTTGCTCTTTCTTGCTGATATTTTTGCTAGAGTGTGAGTTTGGTGCCGTATTGCCATTACTTGCTTGCAGCATGTACATGATTCCTGCTGCGGTTTTCGAAAACAAGGCAACAAATTCAAGTTCCGGTCTGTAGACAGATACGCAATGGACCATTCGCAAGCTCTTTTGTTTTAGCAAAACACATGTTTTTTGTATTTTCAGAGTCTAGATTCATGTGTGAAATTTTTTGCAAAAAGGGGCAACGTAAGTCGATGTCGAAGTAAAGCTAACAAGATGACATTTTGATCAAAGACGTTGGCGTGAAATTAAAGTTTGCATGGGTTTCACGCTTCATTGGTCCATTAATTTCTTCAATGGCACCTGAGTGAGTTTGGTGGTTTACTTACACGTGTTGGGCATAGCAGCTTTGTTTGGATAAAAAATGTTGCCGGAGAATCTTGAGGAAGAAATCGGAGACGCTGGAGCTTGGATGAAGCGCGAAGCGTAGCCGCATCTCCGGCAGAAATTATATGGATAAGCGTTACAAGTTTCTGGAAATGGGAAATCCATCGTTAATTGGAATTTTGGCGTGTCTGAATCAATAGGTATATAAACAAGGCTAGTTGATTCAAGTTTTGTCAGTTTATCTCAAGACGTAACCGACGAGGGTTCCTGAATATCCTGAAACAAGTTCAACGACAATGAAGTACCTTTTCGTAAGTTGGAAATCTTGTAGCCGCGACCCTACATTTAGATTCATTTTATTCTAGTTTCTGATTTTATGTTAACACAAATTTTTTTGTATTATCGTAGGTTTTGGCGGTGGTACTCGTTACAATCGCCTTGAGCAACCGAGTTCTTGCTACTGGCGGTTGGGGTGGTGGCGGCGGTGGCTGGGGAGGCGGTGGAGGTAAGTGCTGTTTCTAGGAAAATATTTTCGGTTTTAGTCTAAGTAGCTACGGCTAGAACAATTTCACTGGGAATTATTTAAAAATATGCGTTTTTCTAAATTTTTAGGCGGGTGGGGAGGATGGGGCGGCAGTGGCGGAGGAGGTAAGCATAAGTTTTAAAAAAATTGTAAGGGCTTGAAATGGTAAACAGGCTATAAATTAATATTAATATTGATTGACACAGGCTGGGGCGGCGGCGGTCAAGTGCTAATTCTTAAAGGCGGCGGTGGTTGGGGAGGCGGTGGTGGCGGCTGGGGCGGCGGATGGGGACGACGCCGTTGATTGAGCCTCAAGTTCCCGAAGACCCTTGGAATCTACCTGAGTTTTAAAATAAATTTTTCTTCTGTATGTATTTTCTGAAGCTTTGAATCTGAATTCTTGTTTCATTCTATCACTGTCGTTTCGTCGATTTGTATTGATTGACAAATTGGATAATAATTGGCGAATCTATTTTTTCAGTTTTCTATTAAATTAGCTGTAATTGCATCAAGAAACCCATAATTGCTTTCTTGTAAAATCATTTCTTTTGCCATCAGTATCAAGAAAAATTCACTCGCTTTAATGATCACGTGATTTTGATAGTTCCATTACTGATTCGCTCATCATGTGGTTTACCTGTATTTAAAAAGCCCGATCAAAAGAAAGAGACAAGATCACGCTGAAGCGTGCACAAAAACATTTATGCTTGAACACTTGAATGGCTGATGGTGCTGCCACGGCTTGCTTGACTTCCGGTCTTATAACCTCATTGCTTCTGAAGAATCCCTAATTCTTATAACGTTGTTTCCTGTACAACTTCCCTGGCCGACAACTTTTGTCGAGTTTTGAGATTTTATCGCGCCTTTGCACAATTGAACGGAGAAAACGTACAATTAGTCGGATGAAATTAAAACTGATTTTCTGCAGTTCAAGTTCAAGCAGCTGACTGAGCTTCGAGAATATGAGCATCCACAACATGTGCTAATTAACTGACAATTGGTTTTCATGTTTGCTCTCTTGGGATTTGTGCCGCCACCTCATTACTTTGTTCAGTTCCATCATATCAGCACAAACGTTTAGAATTTTCTTTTCGATCGCCAATTGCTTTTATGATAGTTGATATTTTAAAATGTCCAAGTTTTTGAAATTCGTTGTTTTAACATTAATTCTAATTTTAACATGGGCGGATGCCAGACGACGGCATTCTCAACGTTATTACCGGCACTACAGAAGACAGGTAAAGTAATATGGTTGAATCGTCAGTCAATCTTGATTTCCTTGTCTTTGTATCTTCCCGTTCTTCCAGGACTTTTTGCCAACGTACAGTTATGTACCTGAAAAGGCGGCCATAACGGACCACCACACGTCATCAAGTAAGTCAAGTTTCCTATAAGTCTTTCTTGGCGCATTTGGGTTGGGATCTATTGATGTAGTAGTTGATGCAGATCTAATCCGAGTTGGATAGGTTTTTGTGGGAAACATGCTATTTTAGCAGTTCGTATATCTGATAGTACATGGAGTGTTTGCTGATTACTATTCCAGACCTAGCCTGTGGTGAGTCGCGGCAAATTGGATTACACGAGTCGGTATTCATTGAAAGTCCTAATTACAGTCGAGGGAAAAACTACCCCAACTCCATCACCTGCAAATGGAACTTGAATGTACGTAAACTTTTGTTACTTTTGCCTTTTTGACCCTCGTTTTTGTAAACAAATGGAAGCGTGTATGTATATATCTCGAATAAGACTTACAAAAGTCGAGTTTGTTGGATAGCTATATAATCTTCTTCTAAACATGAATTGATTGTATTTCCAAAATTTTCAGCTTCAAAACTGCTCTTTGGCCCTGACCTGCCCCAATTTTGACCTAAGCCCATTTTTATGCATGGACTTCTTGGAAATATTTGATGCCACCGGCAAGTCACACAGGTAAATTTAATTGTCTTTTTTATATTAAATGTTATAAAAATTTTTGACCAACACAAATATACTAATTCGGACTTGCAGATTCTGTGGCAATCAAGGACCACGTGGGATTTACCTAGAAAATGATGTCCGTTTAGCCTTCCGAAGTAGTGCCAGTTTCAGTGCTCCTGGTTTCAGGTGTTTTGCCAGCTGCTTAGCTCCATGTAAGTTCAAGTCGACATTTTTTCAAAAAACTATAAATTATAAATTCAACGCTATTTCTCTTTATATCCAGTACAACAAACTAAATTAAGCAAGCCGTCAATAACACGCTCCTCCCCCGACCGAGTTTGTGGTATGTCACCAGCAATGCTAAAAACTAGCGCTTCTAATGGAGGTTATGAGAACACTGTAAAAATGTACTTGTAATTTTTATGAATTCCAGCATGCGGCATGCGCCTAAACTCCAAACCCCAAATCTCCAAGTCCGGCTTCGTAGAGCGGTTACCGTGGACGTCAAGAATCGTGCGAAAACTCGATGGCTCCTTCATTTGCTCAGCAACGCTCATAAGCAACCAGTACTTGGTCACCAGCGCCCATTGTTTCGTTAATGAGTAAGTTTTGTCGCTATCGCTTTTCAGGGACCGCAACAGCATTCTCGCTTATAATTACCATCGCTTGTTTTTCTTCCAGAGACACAAAAAGCGGCGAGGACGTCATGGTGATTCTGAGCGAGAAATCTCGACAGGAAGCCGTTGGCGTTCCAAAACATCGGCTACGCTCAATTTCCCACATTCGCAACTACCTTCAAGATGGCGGCGGGGCAGCTGAATTAGATGCAGATGTGGCATTGCTCAAATTACAAGAGCCAATTGATTTCAACGTGGAGCGTGACCTTTCGCCCATTTGTCTTCCCAAGAGAGAGGACGCTGCGGACCACTGGATCGGATCCACAGCATACTTGAGTAGATGGGAATGGGATTCAGATTGGCATGGTAAAAAGGCATTAGTACAAGTGGACAGGAATTGCATGTAAATGGCCGCTTTTAATTAAATATTTGTCATTACTATGTCCTACAGACCAACACCTGGTCACTTCAAAATCCATCTTGCTCCACAACGACAACTGCACCTTGAACAGCTTGAATCCGTTTGTCAGCTTGAAAAGGCACGGCGGAAGCTGGGTCGCTTCGTCCAGAGAGACTTCGACAATATGTACGAAGTCACTTAACCCGATTTGCCAGGTGAGTGTTGAATTTTAGGGTTTGAAGGTATCTAGAGTTGAATTAAAGCGTCACAGTTTTTGATTTTGGTTGCAGCCTGTCTCTGGATCACCGCTCACAACTGTGGAAGCCAAAGGACGTCATCTGAAGCATACGCTTATCGGCGTTGGAACCTGGGGCTCACATTGTGATGTGCAGAATAAGGCGACCACTCATCGGTTCGTTCGAATCACTCAAGTTGTCGACTGGATTCTGGAGAACACTCGAGATTCGGTATTTTGTCGGGCTTACTAATAGCCATAGACTAGGGGTCGATTTTAGAGATTCCAAAATCGATGAGAATCTTGAAGTGCCAAGAACAGCTTTAGAGTCCTGAATTTTGGTGTATTTCAACTACCGTTGCTCCTATACGGAGTTAAGCCTGGCATATTGTAAGCTTGTATCAAATATTTATTTTTTGCAAAATTGCCTCAATGTTATATCGCCTTGTACGAAAACTAGTTCAGATTAAAATTCCAAGCTTTTATGATGAGCTATATATATATAATACAGTTAATCCAAATATGTATTTCTGTATACACATCATATGAAATAAGCTACTTAAATAATTTATACCTTAATCTTGTACATGCAATAAAAAATGCATCATTTGGCTTAAACCCCAGTTTTTAGCAGATTGTCTACTTCCCACATGTAAAATAGAAGGTGAAAAATTTCCCGCTTTTCTCTACCCATAAAGAAAGGCTGGGCTATCTTACGAGAGGGTTGCACGTCTGGAATTTTAGTTTAGTACTGGAGAAAGCGGCGGGAAAGTTTGGTTCTGCTCTTTCTCGTTTATTTCGGATATTTGAGGGAAGAAAGGAAGGGAAAAAGCTGGCAGTTGCTTCCTGTTCCTCCGAGGTGTGACACCATGAACGAATTTCGCTCTCCCGTTTCCGGTTTGTGTGCTTCGGCCGGCGTGAGTCAAGTACCATAATTTTTATGTGAATTCGTATACATAAACTTGATCAAGAATTTGATACTGTTGGTGTACGTATATACAACTCAAATTTTTGACAATCAAATTCAAGAAAAAGCCTCAAGAAAAATAATCTACTCTACTAATAAAAATGGCAAGTGTGCTAATTTCAACGTTATCAAATTGGCACCACAAGGCATAAATATTTTGGTAAGTGCAATTTAATTTCAAGTTTGCCTTTAAGCGTTCTTACATTTTTTAGAAAAAATTCAGTATTCTGTACACAAACTGGTAGAACTAAATTTCAAGTTTTTGGGCTAACTTTTGAAAGGCGCTACCAAGTTGGAACAGCAGCTTCTCCGGTCTTCAGTGAAGCAAAAGTATCATGTGATTTCCTCCCCTCGTTGAATCTAATAGAGAAAATGGTCCTTTGGGTATTTATTTTCTCCTCGAGGAGTTTCTTACACCTTTTCTAGCTGTAGCTTGGGCTTGCTTCTACCGATTTGCTGCAACCTTGTTTCTTCGTTACTGGTTCCAAGAGAAATTCGGTTTCATCTCAGCCTTGCATAAGTCAATTGAGAAAACACATCTTCTCCCCGCCTTCTTGCAATACGATACAAGAAAACAACTAAAAGTTGCCTCTCTGCAACTGGAGAAAGTAACATTTATTTTCAACCGAATTCTACCCGGATTCCCCAACTTTTCTCTCCAGTAAACCAATAGCCAATTTCTGAAACATGTGCCTCAGTCAGTTGGTGGTATATCAACCAGCACCTTTTTCTGTATTCTTGTATACACTGATTCTTGTTCGGACGCCAATACAGCTAAATTAAGTTGGACCAAAAGTTTTGTCGAGTTTTCTCACTCTTCCAAAAGTCAGTCAGCAATTTTCTTTTACTTTCTTTCTTGTAAAGGGAACCCGCGCCGAGCTTGCTATTTTTTGCTTGTTCTTCTCAAAGTTGGTATTCGCTTGAATAGAAGCATCATTTGTTCAAAAAAAGTAGAATCTTTCCTAAGGCTAGGCCAAATATATTTTTTGAGGAGTTTCAATAGTGTCGGATTCTGAACACGTTCCAAAAAGCTAACGTTATTTTGAATCGAAACAGTTGGAACAATTCAAAGAATTTTTCTTAACAAAATCATTGTGATTGATTCATAATTTGGAAAACGAGGCCAATTGACGCTTGATATTTAAGAAAAAAAATCTACAAGTTTTGTAGATCTGCCATTTGATTTGATAATCTCTAAAATTCTCACCTCTAAAAAAATTCTCGTTGAATATTCCACCAACTTTCATCACTCTCAAAAGCTTTATAATAATATATTCAAGCATCCGTAATTCTCATAAAGCCTCTGCACTTTTCTTTTCTCTTGAAACTTTTTCACTATTTTAGCAAGTCCACAGTTCACTTGAAGTACCTTGAAGTGAAGAGCGCACAGCCTTTTTGTGAATTCTTGATTCAACTTTTTAGCAGCACCGCCGCCAGTTTCTACACCTTTTAAAGCCGTTGTAAATTTTCCACTTGAACACCTTGTGCATTATTACTGCGGTGATTTTTCCTTGTGAAAGGGTAGAAACGAGTCGTTTCCCAAAATCATACAAGACACTAAAAGACTTTTTATCTCCCGCGAGACGAGACAGAATGACGGCTTTCACAGCTTTCCTGTCTAATATCGAAAACTCGCCGAAACATATTTTTCATCTCGTTCATCGTTTCATATAACTGAATATTCGCCCAAAAATTCAGCTTTCTTGAAGGACTCCACAGGTTATATTTTTCTACACGTATATTCTGGAAGCCTGCTGTTTTTTTAAATTTTGATTTCCTCCCTTCATTCAACAACTTGACAGGCGGGTTTTTCAATTGTACTTTCTCCACAGCATATGCTTAAGGCAATCGTTTCCGCAGTGTCAAAAGAGCGGGAGCGGGTTGGCAGTTTTTGCCAATCCTGCAGCAAAAAAACCTGCGGGCAGTTTTTAGTGACATGGAAAGCTATAAGGCTTTTTTGGCAAGTCAGTTGACTTTTTTTGGTGTCAATCGGCGAAATACCTTTAGGACTTTTTTGTTTCCCACGTGACTTTCTCTATTGGCAAGGGAAAAGTTTTTTGAGTATTATCTCACTCTCACTCACTCAGTCAGTACAAAAAAGGTTACATGTGTGCTTTCTGTTGTGTATTGTGAGGATAGGCAAAAGTAATCGAAACTAGGAAGGAGGCTACTAGAAGCCTCAGCTACTACAATTTACAATGGCTTTTGCCAATGTTACTACTGGCTACAACTACAAGTGTGTATTGAATTGCGGATTGATGAAAGGAAAAGAGAAGCACATGTCCGTGGTTTCCTTTTTCCCGAGGTGAATACTGGAAAAAAAGTTTTTGTTCCCGCCATAGGGAGCTTTGAAAAGCTTTTACAAGATTTCTCCACTTGAGCTTTTGTTGTTGGCGGCGCTGGCCAAGTATTCGAGCTTATTCAAGTGCATGTCGAGACATGTGAGTCGGGTCGCGTTCGACATGTCTTTTATTATCGGTTTTGCTGGGCGCTAAGTCGGCTTTTGTGATTCTAAAAAGAAGGCGTCAGCTGTAGAGTACAAAAAGCCACTACAATATATATTTTTTTGAAGATTATAATCTGCACGACTTGCCATATGTTGACTGTCTTTTTGGAACGGAAATTAAAAAAGGGTCAAAAATAGTGAAGTCGACCGAAGCTTGAATTTTCAAAACCAAAAATTTGATAATCAGACTCGCTGATTATCAAACCATTTTCCGCTTGACAGAAACATTATGATGGATGAAAATTAGCAAAACGCTGGCACGTACGTACCGGTAAATTGGAACGAGAAAAGACGCTGAAAGCGTATGGCTTTTTGGCAGCAAAAGGCGCTTCCTTCCTGCCCGCTGATTTAAATTCCTTTCATTTCCATCTAATTCCCAATCCTCATTCATAAATCATCCTCGTTCTTTTTATTAAAATCTGCTCATGTTGCACTACTCGTTCCAAAGCCTTCTTTTTCCAATCCGATCTTCACAAAAAGCAAAACGACCAAGTCCACCGGGTCCCAATCCCCGCTTCATACCTTTTATGCCTGTTCACCTTTTTAAAATTCTTTCAATCTGTTCTTTTATACTTTATCATCAGAAATGGGAGGAAGCCAGAGGCGAAAAATTTCCGCACATTTGATTACTTCCTCTTTGCCATTTCCAGAATTTTGTAAAATCGAAATGTCTTTATTTTCTATAAAAATGCTCGATACGAAACCAAGCGAAATCATCAGTCTTTAGTGCCTTTCCTTTGATACCTCAGCCAGTACAGCGTGAACGTTGAATTTTATGTCTATGTCCTTGCTTTGCCTTTGTTCAGTCTCCAGAGAGACCAACGCCATTTCAAGAGCTTTTGTACTTCTGGAATTTTTTGTAGTTGAAAACAATCGGTATTTTCTCCTCTTCTTGACGATCACACAGATTTTTTTCTGAGTTTCCATTGTGTTTCAGTTTCTATTGAGTCGATTCAGTGTTGAATAATCTGCTGTTTCCACCTTCATTCTGTATTCTGCGACAGTATTATTCTACTCGGTGTTTCATGAAGTGAAACGGCGGCTGTCCTTCGAATCGGACTTTGTCCATTACCGCTTCTTGTCGATGTCGTTTCGAAGCATCGGGTTTTAAGGAAAAATGGGCCTGAAGGCCTGTGTAAACTTACATTACCGCTTAGCAGGTTAAGAGCTTTTTGGATGGCTTTTACGGCTATTGTTATATGGCACGCGACGAGCGACATTTTCCAAGATGCCGTAGAAAACAGTCGCTGACTTCAGAAAAAGCACTTGAGGTTCCTGCGAAAGCTGGCTGAAGTTGGTCTCCAGGAAACGTATTTGGACTCTGTATTTGTGTGTCATCCTTCTTGCCCATTCATAATGTATGAGACGGAATTGGCCTACTGTAATTGAAAAACTTTTACCTTTATAAAAGCCCTGAAATGATAAAGATGCAGAAAACTTTTACACTAATCACACTTTTACATCCTTCACCGTATTCAGCAGCTTCTTCATATAACAAGACGCAAGTTTAACCAGCATCTTTGCCCTCTAAATGATGACATTTCCCTTGAGAAGATGGCAGATAAGGCGACTGACATCATTTTAGTTTCCATAACAGCTCAACTGAATTGTCCCAAGTCTATGAAAAAGAAGGAGTTTGTGTCTCGTTTTATTGAAAATCTACCAGCTTGCTTTCCCCCAGTGTTTGTTTGTATACACACCAGAGGAGACATGTTCAGAAAAAGTTTTCATCTTAAGAGCACTCGTAGGTCTCCTTGCCTGTGTGAGCGCGCGTCAGATATCTGTTTGGTGAAAGAAAGCGTATCATCTTTCCCGCTTTCAAAGAAATTCTGTTTGGTTGAAGTAGTGGCAGGGAGAGAAGAAAATGGCTATAATGAAATTGAATCTCTAAAAGATTATCTTTTGGGCAACTTAATTTTTAGAGAATCTGTGGTATCCAGTTTTGGTTGAAAAAACGGCGCTATTTTACCTCACGTTAGCGGTTTTTTGAAGGGGGAAAAGCGGATATGGCCTTTTCAAATTTCCGGAAGGAGTTGCTGCTAATAAAAAACAGTTTGCTGCCAACAAATTCATTGAGCGGAAAAAGGTCAACAAGGGGAATTAATTATGCATGGAATAGGCTAAGGGAAAATAATGCAGGGAGTTTTTGAATTCGGATCACGAAGTTTTGAAGGGAGGAAAGCATGACGCCACGCCTTTGATAAATTAGCAAGGCATGTTTTTGTTTACCTGGAGAAGGTAGTTTCTTATCCACTTGGCTTGAGTGCCGTCTTGTTGTTTATGTTGTTATAGTTTAGCTCTATAGTTTTGCAAATTTAGCTTCAAAGAGTGTAAAAAAGCTTGTAAAAATAAAGGGGTTTCAAGTACAATTTGGAAATATGTTCTTTCAGCTTACTTAAATTATATAAGTCGAGTTTAAACTTGAAGCCTTTTGCTTTGATGCTTTATTCAAGTTTTCAAGTTTTTATGAAGAAGCCAAAAATGTTTCGTATTGAAATTAAGATCGTTTGACCCTGTTAAACTATAAATCAAACGCGAATGCTGTCGTACGCATGTTTTTTGAAAATTTTGGAAAAACGATTCAATAAAAATGCTCTACCTTTTTGAAAGAAGTTATGAAAGTATTAAAGTATATATGAGCTAACGGAGTGCGTAACGGTTTTAGCGCTTTAAGAAAATATATGTATTTTACGTCACTCAAAAGCAAGTAATCGTGCTTTAAACAACTTGTGAATTTGAAATATATATTGGTTTACAAGTTGAAACTTGTTATTGCGTTTATTAGACGTTTACAAGACAGTTGATGGAAAGCCATGAGCTAAAAGTA
>JAQGBJ010001173.1:0-25852 GCA_034698345.1 Sphaeridia pumilis | reverse complement strand
TTGCCTCCTCCGCCATGATGATTCTCCTCCTCCGGATGAATCCACATTGACAACTGCTCCATCGTAGGTCCTCCGACATTCGGCATCTGTCCATTCGTCCTCTGATGATGAAAAATCTGTGCCGCTGAAGCTCCGACGCCCAAGAGTGGCGACAATGGATGAAACGCTGTGTTCGGATTTGAGGCTGCGATGCTGGCAAGCAACTGAGCTTGGAAAATGCTTGCCGGGTCAAACATGACCCCTGGAGTCAAGAAAGCCAGGCCAGGATAACCTCCCTGATTTACGTTGGGAGCCACGCTATGTGGCAACGGGTTCGGCATGAGTGACCCGTGTGGTGGCGGCCTGGCAATCGTACTGCTTTCTCCGTCCCGCAACTCCTTCATCCTTTGCCTCATCAACTCTCACCAGAATCTTGTAGCACCAAAAATTCACCTGCAATTCAAAGCAAAATCCAGGTCACAAAAAACACACTTATATCAAACATAAATCTAACAACGCATTCTCAAGTTAACCTCAACCCCCAAAACCCTAACCTTCTCAATCATCTCGAACTATACAAAATATAACCGTTCCTTCTCACGCAATCCCGCTCACCCGTCAGATTTCGATTCACACTGATATACCATTTCAACCTAACGGTTTTTAATGAAAAACCTCGTGTTTAACCCGAAAACAAGACGAAAACAATAGTCAGGTAGATGGACAAGAAAGATAAGGCAAAGACGAAGCCTTTTTCGGGTAAAGGAAGAGCCGCAGCTGGATATAGTTATTTACACACCTAAAAAGGCCAGTGTCTTGGCTCCTCCCCAACCTAACCGTACAAGACGTTAAAAATGCTCAAGTTTCCCTGTACACAAAAAGGAGCAACTTTCCTTGAGACGGAATACCGAGAAGAACCGTATATACACAAAAAGGTCCGCAGAAACGGAAAATACAGGAAGGGATGTTCTCGGATGCTGTTGAGTCATTCTTGGACCCTGCCCTTGAAGTTATCCTGATTTTTATATACATGCTTTTTCAGCGAATGCTCACCCTCAGTAACCTTGGCTACTTTTTCTTGATGCTCCTCCAGCCAGTAAGACTATAACTGCATATCAAACCAAACATCAAGGTGAAGGGTATGGAAAAATGCTCAAGGAGAAAATTCCCGTCGTCTTCATCATCCCCCTTTTACTTCTTCCCCTTTCCCCTCTCACAGTGAAGCAGCATTTTTTCATTCTCCCTCTCATTTCTCGGCTACTACTTTCCCCTTGCTTTTCTTTTTTCAGGAAAAAAAGCATAAGAAGAAGCAAAAGAGAAAGACACAAGAGTGATCATCTTTCCCCACTCCGCTTCCCAAAAGACCCGGCTCCGACCAGATGACTCCGACTTGCACTTAGACTTTTCCACCCAAAATTCCTTGTCGCAATTCAGACGAGAGGATATCGAATCGATAGGGTTTCTTTCTACATCATTTCCATCCCCCTTCTTCTTCCTCCTTGTGCCAACTTTCATCCCTCGCTCCATTCTTTCCTATTTTTCTTCTAGTCTTCCGTATTGCCCGGCAGCCTGAGTCATGTCATGAGCGACCCACCGGCCAGTTTCCCTTGTGCATCCCAAATGCACTTCACGTCTCCCCGTCCAACTCACCTCTCAAGATCAATAAGTTCACTCCAACCATTAGCCCAACAACAAATATCATTTTCCACCCATTAAACTTTTATTTTGATTCCTCCGTCCTAAAACTGCTGGCCTCGGCTAAATCAAACGAGATCCATCGACTACACTCCACTTACACGAGTGCATACATAACGTCAACCTAAATGCCTTTATTTCGCGATCCAATTTCTTCACTTGCCTTCTCTGCTAATCACAAATATTAATGTTTCATCTTTGAAACGTCTTAATCATTTATTTTAACCGACATTCTAAATAATAAATCCACCTTCTCAAATACTCCTTTCCCTAATCCACGAATTACTAATTTAAACTTTTGCTAATCGTCCCGTGCATTCCTGTAATTAGTGTAACAACGACTACAAGCATAGAAATAAAAAAGAAGAGTGTCTTACCGGTAACTGTGAGAGCCGTCCACTGTAGCGAACAACAGGTTCCACCTTGAACGTTTCTTCCTGGTCAATCCAACTCGAGCTTTCCAGATCCAACTTTGATTGCACACAAACAGAATCACCGGGCTTCTTCTCGTTCTTTCCTTGTCGCACAACCTTCAAATCATATCCAAAAAATCAGGTAAGCTTCCACCGGAATCAGTCTTGATATACCCGTACAGATTCCAAGGGTTAAATTTAAACTATTGCATTTGTCAGTGTATGTATGCAACCCACTCTCGGTTCCACCACGATAGAATAAACTCAAATTCAACAATCTATGATGATAGAGAACACAACCGGAGTAAATGACAAAGCACAGTCATTTTTGCAAGAATCCCGTCAATCAGACACTTTTTCCAATTTAGCTTTCACCGGGCAAAAATTTCACAAAAAAGCAATGTAACTTCCAACGACTTTAGAAATGTGTGGTGTTGTTAAGAAACTTGAAGAAAAACAGAAAGTGTACATATATAGTGAGGTAGTGTGTTGTTGTATTAAATCTACAAAATACGGACGTGACAGAGTTGGGTGCTTTCAGTGGCGCACCATTCTGAGAAGTGTCGTAGGTTACTGAAAGTTGTTGCATCAAGTTCCAGGAGGGTTGAGGATGAGGCAGGGAAGGGATGAATTGCGTGTGTATAAAGGGCGAGATGTGTAATAGGGAAAAGGAGGGGATGAGCCTCCATGCCTGCCTGCCTGGAGTCTGCTGGAGAAGAAGACCAAGTGGAGAAAAAATGGCTAAAAGCAAAGGGCGAAAATATGGTGGCAAGGGGATTCTCATCAGCTCCTTCACTCAGCTCCAGCAATACAACAACAACAAGGGAAACTCGGGGTTCTCCAGAATAAGGGATCCGCAACAAAAACACTTTTTTCTCTTTTTCGCTCCATCCAAACATGTAACTCTCACCCCTTGCATAGATTCAGTGAGCCCAAAGTTAGGCTTGGTCCTATTTCATATCAACAACAAAAACGTGTCCACATACGCACAATACGCCGCAGCGACTAACCGAAAAACCTGCTCCTTACTTTTTTCTCTTCCTGGACCACTTGGCCCGAAAAATCATAATCTCCACCACCATTGGCATGCGTTGAAAACAAGTCCAAAAAGACAAATCCTCCCGTCTTTCTTCATCTATCCGTTAAGCGTCAAACGTTGTCCGGGAAAACCCGACTCGACTACAAATACTTCACAGCCTCTTTCAGATTAAGTAAAAAGTCGTCATTTTAGTATATTTATGCATACATCCAGTATAGCAAAGACTGTTTTAAATTGATCATCATTTGAGTTACCATCCTGTGCACATTCAAGTCAGTCATAAAACAATTACAAATGCACTTGAAAAAAAGAGAGCAATTAAGACGATGCCGATTAGCCCAGATTTCACTTGAACGTGACCTACGTTCACTTGGCTCTTACTCTTGTTAACAACAAAGAAAAAAAGTACTGCATATTTTTTTAGCATCTCATGTAACCATGTTCGTAAACAAAATGGCTCTTGCATCTTGTTTTAATCATGGTCATGTCTTTTCTATATAACTCTCAGCGAGTCCTTTTTACAATGTATCCTTTCCAAAATCCAAGGGTACTACGTAACACAGCCTTTAAGTATATGCATTAGGCATTAAGTAATAGGAGGAGCCAACTGAAAGGGATGCTTTTGGACCTGGAAAAGGGTCTGAGTGACCTGATTATCCCAAGTCCTTTCCGTCCATAAGTTTCCCTTGAAATGTGTGCAACATGTAAATTTGAACTTGAAAACTGAGTCAAGTTCAAACCGCGTCCTTCTTTTACTAAACAGTTTTTAAGTATTCCGAAAGATTCCTTCAAGGGCTCCTTTAAGGAACATGAGGAGGGGGTGGTGGTGGCAGTAGGCTAAAGTGAAATCCAAAGGATACCCACGGAATACAAAGAAGATTTACGAAAAAATTCTCAACCATTAACGGATGTTGGTCAAGGGCAAACTTGGGTTGAAAACAATGCAATAAAAGGCTGCCAGGGATATATATATTCAAAAAAACTTGCTTTAAATTGCCTTTCATATCGTCCAACTACATACACTACAAGACAGACACTCATTGCATTTATGGAACTGTCGGGGATTCTTGTTGGAATAATCACAAATCACACACAGAGCAAGTACATATACGTAATTCTTGTTGATATTGGATATTCATCATTCCTGACTGACACGATTTTATATTATATGCCCATCTCCAGCACCCCGGCCTGGCTTCAAGCTCCTCATAACCTGTCGTCAGTCCAGGGCCTAGGTCAACTTTATGAAACCATGTCTATCAGTCACACCCACACACGGAGCGCTTTTAATCATGCAACGTTATCATGTGAAACAAGGCCACGAGGCGAGTGCCTGTCTTGTACATAACACACGGCAGTTGTGATAATAATTCAAAGTTCAACTTGTCAATCAAAACAAATCGAGAAGGGTACATTTATCAGTTATAGTTGGACCTTGCCCAACCCAATCAAACATGCGTCTCTCCGTCCGTCCATTCCATTTCGCGACATTACGTAAACATTCTCGGGTTATATATACGTGTTTCAAAGGTGCGCTAATGGGCTTGGGCTCATCGAGTTCCGGAGATGTGTCCACCAAGCTCTTGATTCTGATTCTGATTGACGCTAAATTGGCTCATAGGCTTTCTGCCGTGAAATCGAGAGGGTGCAAAAGCTTGGAGGACGCCAAAACCTGACGGGTTTCAATCCTCTTTCTAGATAATGGACGAAACGTCAACAAAGAAAAAGCAAACACGGTGGAAAGTTTCATGTCAATACCAGAATATATCTGACGGCCGAGCATATAAATAATGTTATGTTCCGAATCATGACCGACTGTCTTGACGAGAAGCCGAAGAAGGGTGGCTGCTGGCCAGCCAGCAGCGCATAGCGCTTATCCAAGTTATCTCTACTTGAGAATAGCCTAAAATCCTCACTATTTGTACAAATTAGACGAACAAGCTTCTGCTTTTTCCTCGCACATTTTTCCTAAACAACAACCCCACAAACACAAAACTCCAACTACCAACTACTACATGGGCTCACGTTGAAGGAAACTTAGGAAACCCACCCCGCAATAATGTCCACCCTACCAAAAACATCCCAAGCACTTTTCGGACATGCAACCTTTTTTCACCAAAAATCTCCAGGGACTTCAAAAGAGTTTGGGTGGTCAATCTTGATTTCTTCTATTATTGTCAAGCTTTTCAAAAAATCCAACACCAATCCTTAGAGTCCATCTATGAAATTGTCCCGACATGAAATTGCAATCTTTTCCAATCACCCCTAAAGGTTTCAAAGCGTTATCTCTCCCGCTTTTGTGCCCTTGAATCACCAATGAGTTGACGACAGCGTCTGCCAGATTAAAGACTTTATAGAGAAACTTTGTCTTAACTACGAACCGAGAAATATACAGACGACATGACAAAAATATAATGTATGCACAAACTCTTACGTCAGCCAAGCTTGATATTGATTCTTGGTTGGTTTGGAGGACAAAATGGCGTAACTTGACAAGTATACTTTTGTATTGAGTAAATGCGAGAGGAGAAATTATACTGGAAGCCAAATGAACGACTTATTTGGTCTGGGTTTCCCTGCCATCATCAACCCTACAGCAAATTATCCAAGAGAGACACTCAATATTCCAACAGCTAAACATATGCACCACCGGGTTAATTACTAATATTTAAGTAATGATACAACCAGGGAATCTCCAGCTCTCTCATGCCGTATGCAGCTCATCAAGTTTTTACGACTTCTCGGAAACAATGTATAATTATTATTGGTAAACTCCAATACATTCAACATTTGTTGATCTTTGATCTCTGATAAGAATCAGACTCTCTAATAAATATGAAACTAGTTCCTTCCGATTTCTTCCCATATCGTCTAGAGAGTAGAGTAGAATCGACCTTATGGCAACAACAGCCGGCGTCTAAACAACTAGCATTATTCATGAATCTCAAACACATTTTAACAAATTCAAAGGGTTATGCCGATTCCTAAAAAAAACACTATAACCAAACCTACATGCGAAAAACTATTTCGCCAAAATTCAGCCCAACCCAAAAGTCGTAAAAACCTGCGCTTTCTGTCCTTGAATCCTGCCGCCTCCCTGTAAAGGTCCATATATCAAAGATTCCACACGCTTTTTCAGTCATCTGCTCTAACCGTTCCGGAGTAGGACCGATGTGAGAAGAGCTGAAAAAGGCCTTGCCATTTCGGTAAATATGCAAGGATTAGCTACAGCCATTACTTCTTTTACGGTTGTTAAAAAAGGCTCATAATGTTCCCAGACAGATTTGTGGATCTGATGGTCTATTAGACATATCGAATATTTTGGTGGAAATTTTGATGGCAGATTTCTTCGGCTAAATTTCCAAAACGTGAATGTACTTGGGAACACACATTAAGGCAAGGCAGCTTAATTCAAATGTACCCTTGATTTCGATAGGCATAAGCATTAATACACGTAGTAAGATGGGGGTGAAAAAAGAGCTGACTGGGAAACGTCGGTGGGAAAGTAAGTTGAGTAGAATCCAGATATATTATATTATTGTTGCCGCATTATTCGTGGAAAAGTATGTGAATCCGGAAGGATAATTAAGGAGGGGTTAACCGGGTTCTATTATTCGTTGAAATGTTTTCAACGGATTTCACAGATTCCATACGGACGGAAGAAAAGGTTTAAACCATTGTATGCAGGATGGATAGGCTGTGTGAGAAATAATTCCGCATAAGAGTCATCATGTTGATTGAGGAGAAAAGGGAAGAAAAGGGGATAAAATGACGTAAAAGGGCTTTCACACATATATGAACGAGTTAGACCGCTGCTAACTGCTGCTCCTGGACTTTTCAGATTTGTGCTGGGTACTTTGGATGGCACTTGTTTATCCTAAAAAGTAGGACATAACGAACACACGCTCTTCTCGGCAACTTGTTGAAGGACAAGGTTGAAATGGACCATTTAAAACATGGCTGGCTAATACACAATATGGTTCATATGGAAACTACTTAAAAGACTACTACTCTTGCATTCGGAAAAAGGGCCTGGACCATAGAAAGAGAGAGAGAGAATTATACTAAAATATTATCCAGGGTCTTGGAAAAAAGGGATTTATTCAGCCGAAAGGGAAAAGGGACATTTTTCACATCCAACATTCACAGGAAGGGAGTGTAATAATTTTCCCCTTTTCTGCATTATGGAAATGACAAACCGGAAAGAAGGACCCGCACCAATGTCTCGACAATCGGCCAAATAAATGCGCTCCAACTACACTACTACTCGTATCCAGTTGGATAATTTCACAAGAGCTTTGGTTCCAGAGGACCGGAATCAAAAATCTTGCCCATGTTCCAGCGCAATTGCTTTTGTACACATGATTACTTATGCCCGTTGACGGTCGTTGTGCAATACGGTGGTGGTGGCACATGAAAAAATCGATTTGATGCAATCGTTATTGCCAATGCAAGCCAAGCGACGAATGCTGGCCGACTCAAGTCGCCCTTATGGCTGGCTCATTGTTAAAGTAAGAGAGGAAGTAGAGCCCATGATAAAACTATCAATAGGTGATTCTAATAGCAATGCTAACGTCTAATCCATACAGCCAAATGATGTTAAACGACGCTCATGCATAAAAGTGTCTATTCCTTATGATCCGAGGATATAATGAAATATGAAGCTGGCGGACCATAACGTTCTAATGATGAACGAAGTCTGTGATTCCGAAAACACATGTCAAATAGACCACTGTGAGCTGTGCGAAACTTTGACAATATTTCAAGGAACATTTCCCTTGATATAACTTTTTGAACAACCTTTGTTCAAAAGTCAAATTGAATTAAAAAGCCAGTAGCCATCAATTGAGGAAGGCAGGTTTATCCACAAGGCGTTATTGAGGCCACTTACGGGTTAACAAATTGGCTCTTGTTGTTATTCATCACACTCTATAATCTTGTAATTCATTGAGGGTTGAGAGAGGGTTGAAGTGTTAAAAAAGTGGCGCTTGAATAGGCCGGAAGATAAAAAAACAACCCTTTTGATAGTGATACTACAAACATAGTCCAACCCCTTGATTCCGTCGACAAAACTATCATCACAGAACCACCACCCTTTTGTACCCTCTCATCAACTTACATTACAGCTTAAGCGTGAAACCGACACGCGAGCCTGGTACAAATTGAGCAATAAATAAAAGGGTTGTTGTTGTAACCCAGTAAAAAAGTACTACTACTACATACTTGTGGTCCTGGCTAAAAAACAAGCTGCCGCCGGCATCATGTTTAACCGTTACCCGAGGTGGTCCATATGGTTTCAGATAAGCACGAGCCAAAAGGGGGAGAAAGTCTCCCTTATCAAAATACATACAGCTGAATGAATTACGTACCTGGACGAGGAGGGATTTTTTAACAGTAATTTTTTATGGTTCGTGCCATCAGAAAGGTGTTTTGGTTCGCATTGAATCAATATATAACGCTTCCGCGTAAAAAACTCGTACGGCAGCAACAACGGATGTTAATCAAACCGAAAAAAGGGACGATATAAAAAGGCTTTCGTAAAGTAAGTATGTAGTATTATAGTCTAGCAGCCAGCTTTTCGGTTTTTATCGCGAGCCTAGAAGCTCTTTCATTCATCCCAAAGACCATTCATATATCCGAAGCCACGGATTGGGCATCACCTTTTGACGTGTACAAGTATGCGGGCTCGCTTCGATATAAAATTATGTCGGAATCCCAAATGAAGAAGAAAAGGCCTAGTCAGAATGTGACGTGATATAAAAAGCAGGTAGCTGGTTTTCAGGATTAAAAAAGTATTTAACGGGTATCTCGTGTGCCTTGAAAGAAGCCTTGAGCGGCGGGGCACGCGTCCAGCCTGCTGAGCTATTAATAGGTGTATTTCACCGTTTCAGAAGCACAAGGATCAGATAAAATTCAAGGGCTACTTTTATAGCGGGTTCCTGATTGGAACTAATTCCGCCTACACATATATGTGTATATATATATACACACAGAAACCTCTTGTTGTTACCACCCTCATACCACATTGACAATTCAGATGGAGCCGCAGTGCCCAAGAAAAAGGCTCATCCATCCGCCAGCCTTTCCTAACACAAAGAGGTCGCCGGGTTATGTAATAAGGGCCAAATCTGGCGAGCCTTGATCCCTTGCCAAAGCTTTGAAAGGGTCAGGTGGTGGTGGTGATGGTGGGTTACTTTGTCCACCAAGAAAAAGGAAATCTTTGCAGGATCCATTTACAGACGTAAGGATTATGCTGGAATCCGTTCAGAAAATGTTGTTTTCGAGAGAAAACAAGCAAAGAGCTATACGGATCTCGCGAGAAGGCCTTTGAAGATGTACTCAAAGATTTTGCGGACAAGAGCAAGTTTAGCTTGAGGATGGACGTAACGGCGCGGCTATTGTTGAAAAGGGATCAAGTGTACAAGAAAATGAATCGGCGGAAAGATTCTGAATGTTACGTAAAAGATGATTGTGTGTGTGTCGTGATCACAGTTACCTGCGTTCTGATCATCAGGTCAGAAGAAGAATCTTTTTGGACACAAAGGGGCTTTTGCTACTGCGTGTTTCACAACCATCAAAGCTCAACAAGGAATCAAGGCACCACCGAACCTTCCGTCCAAGACAACAACAACAAGAATCTCAAAGAAATGGCACATCTGGTCCTCAAGACCCACACTGTGAGCATCGACATCTTCCAAGGGACCACGAAAGGGCTACGCAGGTTATGTAATGTTCTGAAGGATGACAACACATCTTTCAGAACCCAGCTAAAATATGCATACACGGGAATGAATCTTGGAAAGTCTTGAAACTCGGAGAAGTATGGTGACGAGAAGGGGACGTAGACTCAAGTCTATGACATTTCATGGGACACCCTTTTGAATACGTTTGCCCAGGTCATGTTCTTTCAGCGAAGGGCTCAGAATTTCTCTTCTTTCGTCCAAGGGATTTTGTCGGAATATTGATCGTTTCGGGTTGTGAATGCCTACTGGACTCTCAAAGAAACTTTGCTGACACACACTGACTTGACAAAGAGTTTAAGCTACCAAACTGACAAAATAAACTTACGTTCAGGTGAAGGAGCTGGAGCGGCCGGCACAATAACTCTTGGCAGGCTGGACTATTAACGTCACCCCTTCAAAACGGTAGCGTTGCCAAAAACTGTTGGACAAGGTCCGGTCACAAATCTGCAAACAATAGAACAAAAAGTTTTCAAAAAGGCAGTTTGATTACAGTAGTTTCTGTACATACGCTTAATCTATCAGCTAAAGTTTGCTAGTGGCTTATCTGCTAGTTTGAATAGGCTCTAGCTTTGCATCCGATAACGGATTCTAGACAAACGTAATCAGCTCTAGCGGACGAATTGGAAACAATTTGATTGACATGTGGACCACTTGATTGAGGACAAAAACGAGTTTACTTCAGACTTGACTCAGCTTTTCAAAATTTAAACTTTGTGACATTGATTCACTGATAAAATTGAGTTGCAAGCGACTAGATTTTTTGCGTGACTTGCAATGACGACATCAAGACATTTTTGACACAAACATATGGAACAATACCAAATCTGACACTTTTAAATTGGAAAACACCTTTCAAGGCAAAAAATCTCTTGTGTTTTTCCACTTCCGGACTTATCTCACATACTGAAAACTGACTGACTGGACTTTTTTTGGTATAAGCTTTGTTTTTATGAAGGCGAAACTTTGAAACAACAGTGAACAGACACATGAAATACTGAATATATTCGGAATAAGATTTCTTTTTAAACGAGTAGTCAAAACCTGTCAATCTTACGTCAAGAATTCAGAAAACACGTATTGTTGGAATTTCACCATGCGGAAACTGGGGCTTCCTGATTGGGATTCGGTGCACAGTTGCCCAAATCCCTTGAGACTGAAAAGCGAAATAAAAATTAAAATCTTTAAACTTACCCTTGGTTATTTCGCTTTCCCTTTCACAAAAGACCTTCAGAATTCTCTGTTGAACCCTGCTTGTAGCGAATTTTCACAGCTTGCTTGCCATCCGCGCTGACTTCTGACTATCGGCTAGCTGCAAGTCACAACTTTGAACGACTGACGAAGGAAGCTCTGGCTAAAGAGTCGAAGCTTTGGAAGAGTTGCTGGAGGCTTGGATTGGACGATCGGATTCTAGCTGATTGTATCATTTACATGGCATTTTAATGTCTGGATATTCAAACTGTTCAATCAGATATCAAGATGGGGATTCGATCCAAACTGATGAAAGCTCCAGGGGTAAGTAAATGTGGGTTGAGATGAACTGGAGAAATAAGAATTGGCAAAACTGTGACTCAATTGGAATAGCAATTGGCAATATCGTTTTCAGGCTTTATTTCCCTTGGAAATCTCCACCGTTGTCCAAAGGCAAAACAAACCGCCGTGACCGCCATCTAGGGAGAGTGGCGTGATGCAGTTTGAGAAGGAGATTTGAAGGCAATAGGAAAGCATGCGGTGTGAATAACGTATGTAGAGCGCGCATATGTTTTCATGTGGATCAAAAGAGTTTTGAGTGAAAGGTGAATCGACACGATTAATTGCAATCAGTTTTATTACAGTCAAAAACATATTGTTTTGAAATTTTGGCAAGTGTTTCTACAAGTTTGAGATGCCTCCTAAAAAGGGCCAGGAAGAAACTGATAAGCAAACCCGAATTGCTATTGTGAATTCGGATAAATGCAAGCCGAAAAGATGCCGGCAAGAGTGCAAAAAGAGTTGTCCAGTTGTCCGAATGGGCAAATTGTGCATTGAAGTAACATCTAATGACAAAATTGCCAAAATTTCTGAAGAACTATGCATCGGTTGTGGTATCTGTGTAAAGGTGAGTTAAATTCGAGAATAAATTTTCATGCAACAAGTAATGATTTTGGTGAATAGAAAATACGGGCTTGTACTTGAATTATGGTTTGTTTAAATTGTAGAAATGTCCTTTCGAAGCTATTACCATCATCAATCTACCCAGCAACCTGCAAAAGGAAACGACTCATCGATACTCACAAAATTCATTCAAGCTACATCGACTGCCTACACCTCGGCCTGGTGAAGTTCTAGGTTTGGTGGGCACTAACGGTATTGGGAAGTCAACAGCCTTGAAGGTCTTGGCCGGGAAGTTGAAGCCTAATTTGGGAAGATTTACTGTAAGGGAAATTATAAGATGACAAGTGAAAATCTGAAAAGCAAACGAGATTTGAATTAAGTTGTGAATTTGATTGCAGGATCCACCGGACTGGACTGAGATTTTGGCATACTTCCGAGGTTCAGAGTTGCAGAATTATTTTACCAAAATTCTGGAGGATGATATCAAAGCTTTAATCAAGCCACAGTATGTCGACCAGATTCCAAAGGCTGTTAGGGGCAAGGTCCAGGAACTGCTGGATAAGAAAGCTGAATTGGGGAAGGAGAACTTGGACGACATCATGAACTCGTTGGGTATGTGAGCCTACGTCATATCATTAAAAATAGAGTTGAACAATACAAATGTGTTTCATTCGGGGGTGGATTTATATTGTAGAACTGAAGAATGTCTTGGACCGAAACATTGCTGATTTATCCGGAGGAGAACTACAACGTTTCGCTTGTGCTATGGTCTGTGTTCAACGGGGGGATGTTTTCATGTTTGACGAACCATCTAGCTACCTGGATGTGAAGCAGAGATTGAACGCTGCTTTGACTATTAGGTCATTGCTGGGACCTGATAAGTAAGAAGAAGCTTTTAGTGACTGTAGAAGATGTTAAAAATGTATGATTAATTCTTGTCGCCATTTTTCAGATATGTCATTGTCGTGGAACACGATTTGTCCGTGCTGGATTACTTGTCTGATTTCATATGTTGTCTGTATGGAGTGCCTGGAGCTTACGGTGTTGTAACTATGCCTTTTTCGGTCAGAGAAGGTAGTATTTTAGCTTTCAAAAGTTCAAGATCCTGTTATGCTGGTAACTAATTCTTCTTTCATGTCATAGGCATCAACATTTTCCTTGACGGTTTTGTGCCCACGGAAAACTTGCGATTCCGGGAGGAGTCTTTAGTTTTCAAAGTATCCGAAACTGCAACCGAGGAAGAAGTTAAGCGCTTGTCCAGGTACGAGTACCCTGATATGGCCAAAACCATGGGTTCTTTCAAGCTAGAAGTCAGAGGAGGACAGTTTACGGATTCTGAAATCTTGGTACTCCTGGGAGAGAACGGTACCGGCAAAACAACGTTCATCCGTATGCTTGCTGGTAAACTTGCTCCAGATGAGGGATCTTGTGAGTAGCAAAATCAGATTCATTCTAGATTTAATTTGAGTGAACAAACATTGAAGCCGTATTCGTTTACAGCTGGGGAGATTCCTGTATTGAACATCAGCTACAAGCCACAGAAAATCAGTCCTAAACACACGGGAACAGTTCGACAGTTACTGCATGAGCGTATTCGAGATGCCTACGTACATCCTCAGGTACTTGGTCTTCTTTCTAGATGTAGAAGGTCTCAGTAGTTGGACAGAGTTATTGACTCTAGTGAAATTACTTTCAGTTTATTACGGATGTAATGAAACCGATGAAGATCGACGAAATCATTGATAATGAAGTCCAGACTCTTTCTGGTGGTGAACTTCAAAGAGTTGCACTTGCTCTTTGCCTTGGAAAACCTGCTGATGTTTACCTGATTGACGAACCCTCTGCGTATCTTGATTCTGAACAGCGTCTCGTAGCTGCTAAAGTTATTAAACGGTAAGATTTGCGTGCTCACGTTCAACGCTTGTGCTGTAATTTATTGAAAACTTATTTGATCAACCTTTCTATGCTTGCAGATTCATTCTCCATGCCAAGAAAACTGGATTTGTCGTTGAGCACGATTTCATAATGGCGACATATTTAGCGGACAGAGTAGTTGTTTTCGAAGGAAAGCCGTCAATCGAAACACTCGCAAATGCTCCGCAAAATCTTTTGATAGGAATGAACAAGTTCTTAGAATTGTTAGAAATCACGTTCAGAAGGGATCCCAACAATTTTAGACCTAGAATCAATAAGATGCATTCTGTTAAGGACGTAGAGCAGAAGAGAGCAGGCCAGTATTTCTTTTTAGAAGATTAGTTTTGTAGGCATTTCCCGTGGTTACTGTTTGTTGTTCTTATATTTTGCACTGAACTGAAACACCTCCTGGTGAAGGTACATTTTAGCTCCAAGACATTTGTACCTAATGAAGATTTGCTTAAGAAAATCAACCAAGGTGCGATTGGAACTATAAAAATTGAATAAACAACTGGTTCATTCATTGGTATTTTTCTTTGCCGTGCAATTAGTTGGTATCTATCAAGTGACTGCGATGGTCATCTGAAGTCCCATCGAGATTACCGGAGTCGAACTTTTTCAGTGGCAAGGGCCAATTTCCTGATGTTGTACATAGCGGCAGCTGCAGCGTTTTGCAGGTCAGCGTCAGTAGATTCAATCATGCCGATCAGGTACTGAAACCACAAACGGCAGCAATCATTTCCAATGAAAGCAAGTAATGTATGAACATGGATGTCAACTTACCGGAACAACGCCACACTGATGCATCGTTATGCAATTCCTTGCATCGGTCGACAGGGCCGCAAGCGCCTTTGCTGCTGCTTGATGTACTTGCGGGTCATCAGATTCCAAGTACGTGCAGATTGGACTGACAGCCCGCATGTTTCCAAAGACTTCGCTATTATTCTTCCATTTACAGCACTCGGCGATAGCGGCAGCAACTGTTCGCCGGAGAGAATTGCTCTTCTGCGAGTTTTTTTTCAAGAAACTTTAAAGATTTTAAAATTTCAAGGACTGTATTGAACATGGATCCTTACTGTTCCAGTCAGATTCGCCAATTTACTGACGGCTCCATGGTCACTCATAATGGCGAGGTTCTCTTGGTCTTTAGCTACCACGGATACGGCATAGCAGACCGCACTTTGCACTTCCAAGTTTGGCGATCCCAGTAACTTGACGAGCACTTCCAAGCCGCCAACAAAGTTGCGGACCGTATCACCTGCGCCCTATGTTAACATCAAAATAGCGGATAACCTTCAAGCTTTAGATTTACAAATCAATACAGAAAGCTATTAGAAACATGCCTTTGTACTCTCAAGATATGGACAGATGGCCCAGGCGGCGCTGCTTTGGACCTTTGCTTTCGGATGTTTGAGAAGCGACCAAACAAGCCGGAAGCCATCTTGAGCATCGATCTCTTTACGAGCATCAGGGTCTCTTGCCAGTTCTCCAACCGCTCGAGTGGCGTTTACCAACAAGTCCTACAGATATTTCATCATTCAAATAAATCGAAGGACATGCTGATACAGGTGGAGAAAGAGGTGTTTTACCGGATTGTTGATGGTCAAAAGGCCTATAAGTGGTCCGATGGCTCCAATGCGGTTAATGTGCTTGGCATGGGCGGGGACCGTTTTCACCATTTGTTCAACTGCACCAGCGACATTACTGAGGATTTCTTCTGGTTCGGTTTCAAGCAAGGAAATCAGGAGCTCAATCAGTCCGTCTTTGATGTATTTGGTTCCGGTTGCAATGGCGGCAGAGCATTTCCAAATGGCTCCGGTACAGGCTCCAAGGAGAGGCTTGTTGGACCTGAGCTTTTCGTCTTTGATGATGGCTATCAAAGGATCGATTCCGTTCATTTCGTAGACCATTTGACGGGAAATTGGATCTTCAGCACACTGCCAAAATCAAAGTTATAGACAACTGAAATCAATTTTTGTAATGATATGTCACGAAGGATCGGTTCTTACCATGTGTATTGCAGCAGCACTGAATTGGACCATTTGGTAGTTGGTACTTCGAAGTCCTTGGACGAAGTCGGGAATGACGCCTTCAGTCCGAATGGCAAGTCTGAAGCTGGGCTGTAAAGGAAGTAATGAAAGAGAATTATAAATATTTCGTGGAAGAATTGAAATGTGAAGAAACTAACCTCTGAAGCACACTCATGCAAAATACCGACCACAGGAATCATGACAGAAATGACCTTGACCCGAATCAATTTCGCTATAAGCGGAATAGCACCTGCACGACGAATCGCTTCCTTGTTCTTTGTCGACTTGGCGATGGACCACAAGGCCAGAGCCGCACATCTTGGAACTTCAAAGTCGGCTTCAGTCAACTCCACCTTCGCCTGGAAGCCATAGTGTAAATCCGCATTTCCTGCCTCGAAATCCAACATGTCAACCTGCAGAAATCACGGATTTACTATGAGTATAGACGAGTTTGGATTTAGTTGATTTAGTTTCAGTGTTTAATACCAGTCGAGTAATGCCGTCCGTTTTCCTCATCTGTCTTCGGGCCTTTCGAATTTTTGTGATATTCGCAATGGTTTCCGCCGTCAAAAGTTTGATTTCTTTTGCCGGCTCCCTCAGAGTCCGGATGAGAGAATCGAGTCCACGCATGTTGTAAATGGATCTGCTGATTTCAGGCGATGCAGAAATGTCTCGAAGTACCAAAAGCGAAGCAATTTTACAGCGGTTCTCTTCCGTTTCCAGTATGTTCAGCAAGACTTCGAGGCCTCCAGAGTCGCGAATGGCCATTTGGATAAACTTTTCGTTGAGATCAAAGTCACGAAGAGCCGAAATGGCAATGACGGTCGCTGTCGGGTTTCCTGCCTACTGACAAAAATTGGAGTTCACAGTTCTTCCGAAGATTTGTTCTATTTAATTGCCATCACTTCTCACCTTGATGTACTTGACAAGTCGCTGAGCCTGCCAGTATTCCGGAGGAAAGTCTAGCGAAGCAGTCGGGTCCAGGTCTTCGTCCTCAGGTTCTGAAGCTACGGATGACTTGGCATCAGAGCTGAGGTCATCATCGTCAGCGGTCTTTTGCTGGGCCTTGTCAGCTTCAGCATCGTCATCATCGCTCAACTCCAACTCATTCAAATCTTCGTCAAAAACGTCATCATCATCAAAATCGTCCTCATCGCCAACTATGCTGTTCAAAAGAGCGTCTTCTTCCAGCGTGAATGGTCCTTCTTCTCCAAAATCTTCATCGTTTCGGGTGGTATGCTTTGATGAAGTGTGTGTTGTACTTTCTGTTTGGTCTTCGGTGGATGGGTTTTCGACTGAGGCCTCAGGTGACAAGTTGTCGTCGTCAGCTGTTTGGTCTTCTGCACGGACACTTGTAGAACTGCCGTCAACTTCATGCTGGCTCGGTTCAGCTCCAGGTTCCTCTTCAGGTTTAGCTTCAGGCTCTGGTTCACGCTCTGGTTCAGGCTCAGGCTCAGAATCCCGTTCAGGTGGAGTAGCGGTGTCATCAACTGTGGTATCTTCTTCGTCTTCCATTTTGGCTGCAGTCACATGTTTTGAATATTTTTATTAATTGGAGTTTCAAGCATTCAATAGTTACCGCTGGTTTCCACAGAAATAGTTTAATCGCAAGTCAAGAATCGCCTCATCCACTTCCTGTTACATTGATTTCAACTAGAAACGTTTGCTGTTGCACTCAAAGGCCGATAGAGAGCGTTCTGAGGGTGAACGAAAACACCCAACTGGACAAGCTTTCCCCATTCTTTGAACTACTTCGCCGAATCAATCTTTACCTAGTATCTCGAACATTACAAAGCGTTAGCAAGAAGCTCATATTTTTCTAATGAAGAAAAAAATGTCCAAACTCCAAGTGAATTTTATCGACACGGCTTGCAGGCCAGCGTTCGGAGACCAAGTCGGGGCTGAAAGAAGGATGAGAGAAAAGAAGGGTTCAGTGGAGTGGAAATATGAAGATATAAAGCGTTGAGCAGGAAAAGTCTAACAAATCACATAAAATATTACGTGGCAAAATGGCTTGTCGGTGTCCATCGGGTTGGAGGGTTGGAAATTGTGATGAAGGAAGGAGTGTGGTCGGGTCGGAAGCCAAGATTCTTCACATGGCAGCATCGTCGACGACGACAAAAAGACCCGTCCTTTACGATGATAATGGAGACAGGTTTGTAGTGGAACAAAGATAAGCAAAGACTTTTAGCAAGTTGGATGGAAGGACAAAACCCATCAGTGTCCGTCCTCTGTCTGTCCATGCAAGATTTTTTTAGCTTTTTGTTTCGCTGGTAACGTTGTCCATTGTTACACTTGAAACGGCGGCAGTAAAATTCGCAAACTTTGATGAGTACGTTTGCAGTTTAAAGGACGTGGGGTGTGACACCAAAAGATGTAGACAAAATGGGTTAGCTGGACTACACGTGTCTGATTCAAGGGGGGAAACTACCGGAAACTTTTGTTTGACTTTGGTTTTTATTGTTTTTACATATGTTGGCTTTATTTGGAAAGTTTGGGTTGTTGAGGTAGAAACAAGGTGGTGAAGAAGGACATTGTCATTGAAATAGTATTCTGTCAATAAAGGATCTACTCATCGATTTTGTCTCGCACAAAGAACAAGGTGCGGAGGTCGCCATAAGAGTACATGTGGCGGTGTGCAAATTTAATGAGGTCCTCCAAGGCAACTCATTATAGTGATTACTGTAATTTGGTAGGAAAATTTGAGGAGCAAGGTTGTAAAAAATGCATCTGTCGAGGAGGTAGAAAGCACGTGCTGTTGTATCGTCGCCAGTAGAAACACACTGCAGTTTCTAGCAAATATGCAGACCTACTCGACCAGTTACCAGTTGGATTTCGGCAGCTATTTTTGCTGGAAACTACTCGTTCTATCCGAGCTTTTCCCCTAAAGCCTTCATGACTGATGAGGCCTACGACTGGGTGGCAAGGGTGGTGGAAATGGTTCCGATGATAATGATACGAAACACAAGACCCGGCAGGCTCGGAGCCAAAGTCAGTGGGGCCGTCATTTTGCTTTGACGAGTGAGGGTGACTGCACATGGGAAATATGTATGGAAGGAAAACAAGACAAAAACGCCAAAGAGGTTTCTTCGCCAACGGAGAGAAAGTTGTATATAAACTACCCGGATCCGGAACATTACACAATAATAATTCACCCCGTCCGTCCGTTTACATGAATATAGCTGCACCATAGTATAGCGCCCGCCTGGTAATCTGAGAAGCAAGAGTCAAAGATAATTTGTCGGTAATTAATGATAAATGAAAGTGAGGAAAGACAGCGTGTCAGAAGCGAATATGAGGTCCGCCTGGACCAAGAGACCCTCTGTCGACCTCATTTTGTATCACTGCAAACAAGCATTTTGTTCATTTATACATTAATCAGTGTCTTGTTTTGCGACGAGTGGCCCAAAACTCTGAATTCCTACAGGATATTTCTTTTTGATTGGCACTTGACAATTGTGTCACATATAAACACGGGATTGTTATAAATGGGAATTATGAGAGAAACGGCATAAATTTTCCTAAACGGGTTTCATAGTTGATTCTGCTAAAAAAGAGGAGAATAATTTTGACCAGGATGCAACTCTCAGCTGCATTAATAATGAAAAATTGAGCACTGCAATGCAATGCATCATAAGAACTTAATATGCCCAAGGTCTGGGACAAGACCCAGACTTAATGGAATGGATAACTTAAGTTGCATGATTGCAAAAGAAACGTGTAGTGTGCGTTCCGCCGTCTCTTTAAAGTCGAGGAATCTAAAGAAAGCGTTTGCTGATTCAAAAAAGAGTAGAAGCACAACAGAGTTGTTGTTGAAACCTCTCCGGAAGAGAAGCCGTAAAAGGTAGGGGAAAGTTAAACATGGGAAATGAAGCAAACAAACACATCCTTGATGCATTTCCGAGAGTAATTATTCATTCGCAACCATTTAGCCAGTCATTAGGAGGCATTTACACGGTTGCGTGTATGCGGAGGAACAAAGGATAAAAGACTGCTTTGAGTTTGACTCTGAGATTAAAGTAGTAACGTCTTACTATAGGCCCGTGCCTCGGCAAATATCCCTTTGATGCACTGACTCGGGCGATGAGTTCTGAAGCTACTTTGGGACCACCAGGCGGAAGTAACAATGTGGATGGCGGGGAAAATGACGGAAATGACAAAAACAAAGCGTGGTTGTCGGTTGTAGCCTGATAAAAAGGGTTGGAGACTTTTCAGTATTATCCGAGTACATTCTGCATGCTTCATAGCCCTGTCATAAAACTTACTTGAACTGCTATAGTTTTAGAAAAACTGGGAATGAAGCTCATTTTCAAAACAAGCCAAAAATGCACCTCTGTGTGTTTAAGGTTTTTTTAATTCACTGGTGCAACATACGCACAAATACATGTGTTAGCGTGCCAGCGTCATGTAATACAACTTAAGCGGTTGGAGAAAGCGGGAAAAGTTGAAACAATATCTCTCGTAGCTTGCTTGTGTAATCCTTCATGTCAGGGATGTTGGCACGATTTGTGGGAATTCCATGTATCGCTCATACGTTGGTAAAACCCTACATGAAAATTTGTCCTGCTTCTGGACAGTTTGGGGATCCTAGAAAATTGAATTCTGGTCTTGATGATTTGTGGCCATTCGAATGCGCCTGAATACCTGAGTGAACGCAGGTGTTGGGAAATTCTATGAGATTTTACAATGTGACATGAACCGGGATTCAGAATTGTGATACTTGAGGATTTCCAGCTTACGTTACAATTTACGCCGCTGAATTTCTGAATCTCGTGTGAGATGTACTTTTACGCTATAAACTTTTCATATTTCACGGTAACAATTTTATTTGATCCTTTTTTCTTTTCAACTCAACACAATCAACTTAACCTCAGTTTTAGATCAATATATGTCGACCTGTACAAAATCATTTACATTTCGTCACAACATTCATGGTTGATTTAAAATCTAGTTCACACCGCCACCAATACTGGTAATTGCTCGCACTATTATGTAACCTAAAATTATGCCATATAATTTAGAAACTACAGCTATCGAAGAAGTTTGTCCTCGAACTTCAGAAACATTACCCATTAACGATATGTATACGCGAACATTTTTGTGAATGGAGGTGCTAAATGATGATCAACAGTATTTAAAATTTAAGGTTACCTTATATTTTTCAACTGAAGCCCGTTTAATATTCTACATCGAAGATCAAGCGTCAGTGCATGTCGTTGCTGTCAAAGGGGCCGGCGAGGACGACTAGCCGAGGTAGTTGTGGTATAATATATTAGGAAAGCTAAGCAACTTACGGTTTCGGCAAGGAATAAAGGAAGGAAGGTTGTGATAATAATAAGCTTGACTTGTGATTGTCTTAAGGGCAAACGTCATTGTCTGCAACACAAGGACCTTCAGGGGGAGCAAGAAATACGCGGCCTTTGCCACATATACATACTTGGTAAACTTCGGGTTTTGAGCGGGAAGAAGAAGTGGAGGACGTAGCACCTGCAGTGGGAAGTCTTGCCGTCGCTAAAATGGCAGTTTGTAACTTTGGCATGTAAATATTTGGGGCGTCTATGCGAACCTGTGGGAGAAAATGAAAATTTGAGTTAAATTGTAATTCCGCAGTCTGTGGTCAACAGCGAAAAAAGGAGTTATGGTACTCATTCTTACCGATCCCGCAGTAGATTCAAGCTTGAGGTCAGAAAGGCATGTTGCGGTAATGTCTCCAGCTCTAGAATCAATTGTGACGCCGAGAGGTGCCAAAACTTCAAGGTTTCGCGTTGGAGATTCCAACCTATGAAAATTTGAGAATCTCATGTATGACCATTATATACATGTATGTTCTAGTGTAGATATACAGCGAAGTAGCGTGAGAACAACTCGTAGAGAAAACAACTTGTTCAACGCTATAAAATATTGTTGGGACAAATTATACTCGTTGCCCTGCCTCCATGTCACACGTAAACAGTATTATTAGGCGTTCCCTCTGTCCAAAGAGTCTACAATTACGTAATAGAAAAGGCTGATCTGATAACAACAAAAAAGTTACCTGAGCTCATGACCTGACTCGGCACGAACAAGTGGAGTTTGAACCGAGCCGTGGAATACTGCTCCGCCTTCACCTGCAACATCAAAGATTGTACGTATTTAATTACACAAAAAATACAATGTGGACTAGTGGACTCAAACTAGAGATATCTGACGACAAGAATCGTCAGCAAAAGTTTTTGGTACGTGAAACCTTTCCTCTGGTTCGGGTCTAATCCCCAGTACATACGCTTGTAATTCGTTCAATTTATGCAGAAGCACATTACACTGCCTCAGCTCGAGGGCCTGAGAGGAAATGGGTTTCCTTTTAACGTTTCTAGAACAAAACTGGCTCTTGAAAAACTACAAGGACTAAATGCAGCTAGAAGCAGCAATATATTTATATAGGAATGAATGTGAATGGAAACCCACAACGAATCTTTGCAAAGAAATTGGGAAATGTCCGTCAAAAGGCATTGGAACCGCAAACTCGTCCACAGATTCAATCTCTTCCTTAATACCCGACTGATTTCAGTTTGAATGGTTTTATTTTCGTTTCCAGCCAAACAAAAACGTTCATAATGCCGCGGACTCACCTGTAACACGTAGAATTTCCGCCCCAACCAAAACTTCCTTTTTATCTGCTGAAAATACAAGCTTTCCTCGCGTGTCTGTGATTCTCATGCCGGCCGCTTGACATTCAAGCTTATCGTCACCTGTAAAGTAGCATAACAAGATCAATATGGCATATCAAACATGCAAACAACGTTAATCTACCCGGAGACCACTCGCTTACCAAGAAACAACTTGTTGACCACACGTCCATCCGCCCCTCGTGCTTGCAAACTTATGTTTTTCGTCGACTCGATTTGTATGGGTTGACCTTTCTTAGATCGGATTCTTGAAGCCACCAAACTATCCAAAACTAATGCTTCGCCTTTCAGCTGGACTCCGCCGGGAATTACTTTTAACGCTCCGAGACCTTCCTGTAAATACACAATGAAGCAACGTTTTGATGATGAAACAGTCATGCTTTCAGTGCGCTCGAAATGGTTGTAAGACTACTTCCGAAGCAGGCTTATACGTTTAAATATAAGATTTCTTCATGTTCATATCAAGAAAAACTGTATGCAATATGTAGAGCGCTTATGCCAATGGCATAAGCGACAATATCTAACGGAGAGAAAAATTAAGCAAGACATTTACGGGACAGATCGAATCTGAATTTATGACAATGGATGGGATCGTTTCGGCAATTGCATATCGTCCTCTGGCTGTCGTTAGATATTCTACTCGAGTTTCAAACACCTTTTGCCAATCTCACAGAGCAAAGTAATACCTTCATGAAAATGCATCAGCTTGGCTTGAACCTTACAGCCGCATTTGTCTCTTGAACGGTAATTGGGAACTTGTGAGGTTATATGGACGAGACAGACTTTGTGAATGATTCATGCAGTTCTAAAGCTTTGCAGGGAACTGTGCATAAATTTTACATGGTTTAATTTGAACCTGTCAAATTTTATGAAGGCAGGTCAGCATCCAACTTTATTAGGTTATATACCTAAACCCTTGCCAGATTTAAAGCTGATTTACTTTGAGATACGTGTCTGGCGGATGGTCAATTATGTGTAAATAACGGGCACTAAAATTGACAAGAGTCAATAATTCAAAATTGTAACATGTATTCGCTTTGATAGTGAATATGGTCGTAAAAACTTTCCCTTGGCTCACGTTAAGTTTGTTTGGATAGAAGGTAATGTTTGGGTGTAAGAGGATCCTGGGGCGGCGCAGGTGATGGGGAATAAATTTAAGTGCGAGGTGAACTGGTGGGGGAAAAGATAAAATCCTCTCGAGTCCCAAGACGTTAAGCCGACTAAAAGACTGCGGTAATCAGATAACAAAAAGACAGACTGTTTTCACAAAATACGATGATGATTGGAACTGAAGCGATATCTTGTACTTTCCCGGGTATTTTGGCTTGAAAGACGTGAACTGGAATCGAAGGGGAAGAAGGCCTGATGAGCTTGTCTAAGTCTGTGATGGTTTATGTCTATTTTTGTGTCTCGCATTTTTGGCAAACAAACAGCAAAACTCGCAGGCACCTTTCTCTCTCATTCCTATCATCAGGCGAAATGTAATACCTGGTATGTCTACACACTGGAACACCCAATCGACAATGTCAACCAGTGGAGAAACAACAGCGGGTCGGAAATGAAGCAAACATATTTGAAAAATTCAAGCTCCATTGCACTTGAGCAGATGAGAAAGAAATTGAGAAAAATTGTCATTTAATAGACGGATGAGCGAGAAGAATGAAGGAAATTAATATTTGCCAATACAATAGGGGGCCGGCAAAAAAGAACAACACGAGACAGTCAGTCAATACCTTGCATGCAAGTAGTTGTTCCAGAATCCAAAATGAAAACATCCGTCCCGAAATGCGGTATGTGTATTAAAAGCAGTGCATTTAATTTCCGCTTCAATTTCCATGCACGCTTCAGGTACTTTTTGGTGCACCCATTTTTAGTCATCAATGATGCAAGTACAGTGTTTTGAACTATCAAAAGCAGCATAGCGGCATGGTTGAGGTGAGACCCTGCGCATCTGAAAACGTTTGTGCTCTTTAACAACTTTGCAGCTGACGGAGAAGAAATCAGCTGTTAATCTTCTTTTAAGAAGTTGCGGTCGGAAGCAAGTAGCTAACTGCTGGCCATAAAACAAAAACTGAAGGTCATAAATAATTCTTGCATCCAATGCCTTTTATAAAGAATAGATGAACAACACTGGAAGAGATTAGATACATAGAGCTAAGGAACGTTCCTCATGTCTCGGTAGCACCGCCGCCAACAAAATATCTCAAGTCCCTTGGCAACTTTGGCACAATGTACCACCATTATTATTTTTGCCTTTAAACAACGAAAATATCAAACGCATCGCCAAGAATCCACGGTAAATTCAGGCAGATTGGCAGAAGAGCCTAAATAATCTTCACTGTTTGCTTTATAGTACAAGACTGAAATTAGATACTGGATTCCAGTGAAATTACGAAGGATAAAAACATGTGTAAACTTTTCCGGGGGACAAACAACAAAAGTTGAGGAGACAATAATAGAAAGTTTAGGGAGAATGGGAAAGGGAGGTGAGAACAAATGTGTAAAAACGATAATCCTTTGACCCGGGAAAGTATTGCAACGCTGTGGGGCCAAAGGGTTGCTACCTTTCATATACACAAATAGCATATGGATTTATGCACCTTGAGCTACTGCTACACTATACTCAATACCCAGACAGGTATCTGAAATTCATGATTGTATGCTGTATGCTTCCTACTATAAGTAACGGCTGGGCATACAAAGTGTTGGATGAATGCAAAATTACATCTAAATTCGGTTCCCTCTTGTCCACGTTGCAGTGATGGATGATTTGTAGTTGATGACTTATGAATTTATTATGAGATGCCTCTATTCGTCTACATGGTGGAGGGGAATTTGTATTTTTAATCTGCCCGCCCTCCTCTTGAGGATAAAAGTTTTGTTATAGTGTGTGAACTAATTTCATCAGCTCCATCCCTCCTATTATGGGGACGTGTGTGCTTATAAACTAATACTTAAAACTTTTAGATAAATCAATCTCCAGCATTGTTCCACTCGTTGGACGGGTAATACATCTTGAGCAAAAACTAAAGATTCATTACAGTGTCAATCTGCAAAAGGTTTGTGTTCAGTACAAGGACGTTTGGGCTCTGGGACGAAGTTGAGGTCAGGGAATAGGTTTTGCGTCCAGTCAAAACTTACAGCTCCATATCGTATCTACCACTCGACTAATTTTATTTCTGGAATTTGAATAAGAAGAAAAGGTCGTGTTTTGGTTTCGGGTTCCTTTCATCTTACGTAATTAGAAATGTTGGCGGAAAAGTCAAGAGAGGGAGAGAGGACG
>JAQGBJ010001172.1:0-25860 GCA_034698345.1 Sphaeridia pumilis | reverse complement strand
CAATTCTGTACATAAAAATGGACGGTGCTTCGTCAAAAAATATACTTTATTGAACAACTTGAATGTAGCAGTACAGTACAGTACAGTGAACGAAATCATTTCAGTCTTAGCTACCAGTCTTTTGAATTCTACGTAATTAGTTCGAAATTCTACCCGAACATGGGAGTAGAACTATATCACATGGTGTCTCAAATCTGTCATGAAAGAAAATACTGGATGATTGTACATATCACATGGTCAGTCATCATGCATTGGTCATCGAGTGGAATTCGCTTCGCTCTTCCGCCATCCTTCAATAAAACTTAATGCTTTCCTTTCTCAAGGTGTTTAGTCTTAAAATATCAACATCTGAGATTTTTCTGCTTGTGGAATACTAAATGATTACGTAATTTCCCTCCCTACATGATCAGCATGCATCTATTATATCCATACAATGCTACAAGCTACAGACGGCATCCAAACTATTTGTTTCCAAATTTTCCATGAAAGTTAGCGCACTTTTGGACAAAGTGATTACACGAGAAGTTTGGAAGGAAGCCGAAGATCGTTCGTACAGAGAAAAATATTCATCATTTAGGCGGAAACGTTGATGAGTGTCGAAGCTGCGAAGTACGGTAAACCTTCGATCGTCGAAGCCGAGTGTAAGGTAGTTGAAAAGCTCATATGCCAATTGACCTGGTCGTTAGTCGTCACTGAAACGCATTATAAACAACAATTAGTACTGTAGATGTCACAGAATGTCCAGTAATGAAATCGTTATCGTTACGTAGTAGGCCTGTTCCGAGAAGCTAGAGAAACGGAATGTTATAGCGCTCAAGATCAAATAGTTCATCAAGTTGTATACAGCCGAAATATCTACTTAGTACAGATCTTAAATTGTGCCTTTGTCCGATTCTTTAGAGTAATGCCCCGATCGGAACACAGAACACAGAACATTCCATCAATCAAACACCCGTATTTTTTCGCATTTTTCTTTCAAAATTTCTGTTTTTTTTGTCAAATCAATTCTGTCAGTTCAGTTCCATTAGCATTGAAATAAAAACATCATTTCGTAGTATGAGCTTTATTATAATGTAAATCCTAACGATCCCCAAAGATGGCGCACGAACCCTTTGGATTCGTGATTAGTATCAAATCACTGAAATCAAATAATCAGTCTACAGCATGGTTTGAAGCTGTACATGTACCTCGTATTGCAATTCCTTTCCAACAGACAGCCAGTAGAAAACATACAACATGACTTTAGAACAGGGTTACGTACAAGGAAATTCTGAGTTACCACATGCCTAGCGCAGTTGAAAGCTGAAATGAGTACACCAGTTACTATTCCATTTTTCTACCAAATCTAGAAACACTCCATAACTATAAAGAACTAACTTTAAACTTGATTTCCAAAACCGATAGAAGCTCGTCAACCAATTTTCAAATGTAGAAACACCTCATGAATTAGTTTAGCTCTCTTCTGATCTTAGTTCATCCAGAACTTTGAAGAAACCAATTCACAGCAGGAAATCTCTGGCCTCTGACCTCAACCGACATTTTCTGAAACATACCTTTTGACCACGTTGTTTTCATGTTCCAGTGTTACATTAATCATACGTAGTAACAGTAATTACCAAGTCGACCCAGCGCCTCCGCAACTACCACTACATAACATGATTAAATTCAGCCTTCCAATTCACGAGACCCTACTGAACACCATTATAGTTACAAGCTTTCTGTCCCTTGAACGAGATCTTTTTTTGGACCACCAATTACTTTCCGCAGTACTTTATTCATCGAAGACCTTCCTACATTTGTGAAAACAGCGAACTTAGGCTTCATTCCTTGATATGCACACTATAAGAATTTTGTTTGTACAATTTTTTGACTGAAAAATCGTTCTCACAAATGCCGTATGGTCTGCGATGAATAAAGCTCGCTCAACCATCACAGTGTTTCAATATACATCAGCTTGAACTGAATCCTAACTTACACGGGTCCCGCTACCTCATGCCGGTATCAGTCATCAGTTGTTACAACTATTAGATTCCCCACTGCCCTTTTTCTACATTAACCAAGGGTTTAAAACTATAAATAAGTTAGAACCAGTAAACAATAACAAGTCTTGACGTCTGCCGCTGAATCCACCAGCTACGAAGAATTGTAAAACTAGTCAAAGTTCGGAACCACTTGATCATCTTCATCCATTGCTTCCATTACTTGCTCTTTGACATCCGAATTACCTAAAGGAGCTTCGGCGGGACTGCTAATGCCATTAGGACTCGGTGAAGCCGGACTTGATTGATCGGTAGTGACAGGACTGTCCGTAACGGTAGTTAGGGTGGTAGTGGTAGGAGTCTGAGCGCTAGTTGCTGAGCCACCAGCTCTGCTTGGCCTATTGGAAGCTTCTGCCCTAGTACTTGACGCCGAGCCTGAAGAGGACATAGGGTTATCGTGCTGACGCAACCAGACGTGATTCAAAATCTCTCCGCATGTGGGGCGTTTGCTAGGATCCTTATGGAGAAGACACCTGATCAAGAATTTCGCGTGTACCGAGACGTGCTCAGGAATTGTTACTCTTCCGTTCCTGATCTTGCTAAAAAGTCTTGAGTGGTCATCGTCCATAAAAGGATACCTGAAAAACCATTGAAAAACAAAATTAGATTACTGTTTCCAACAAAAGTGGAGTTTGTGTTGTGTTCCTATTACATATACTCATTTCCCCATTCTTTCAAAGAAACCAGCTTTCGGTTTATCTTTTCAACTCCGGAGCTTTACAACGTCCTAGATTCATTTTCAAAACTTTCCCCGAAAAAGTCAAAAAAATCTACAGCCACTCCATCGCCCTACAGTTACAATACTATCAATCTCCACGACACCTCAAGTCTTTGTATCCTTTCTCACCAGCCTCATAAAGCCCGTTTGCCAAACCAAGTTAATGTCAGTATATAGTGTCACTATGGACTTCCAATGAACGAATCTCAGTTGCCAAGCTCATTTCGCCGAACCGCTTTGTAATTTTCCCCGTGTGCCCCCTGCTTCCCATTGTGGTTGTGTATGTGTCATAAATGACTGTGCAAGGAAACATGAAACGGAAACAAAACAACTAATAAGCTTACTAAGCATGGAGATCAAAACACTAAGCATCGATCAAGTAGCAAGAAGGAATCTAGCAGCCGATAGATTATGGATGATCAAAGGGCATAGATAGATGGGTTAGAAAACTAACTACATCAAAAATACATATTCGACTTTTAGACAAGGATGGAGGTACTATAAAGGAACTACGGAAATTAATTCATTACTCGAAACAATGATGAACCAGGTGAACCATCATGACGGAACCTTCCGATCGTGACAAGTTTTCTGGAAGATGGAACCTTTCCTCCGCTAATTTTTGACTTCTTCTGAATGAGTTCCACCTCGAATTCACACGACTATGACTACGGACAAGCCTACATACAACCCTGAGTGTTTGCCAATCCGATCCTTATCATAGTCATGACTAGTGATCAATCTTGCTTCGACATCTGGACTGAATCTGCTTGCTCCATCCAATGACCCTTCCAGCCACCGAGTCTACTACCACCAACACTCACTGGTGTTCTTTGAACTGCTCATTCCACTTAAAAATTATAACATCCGCTTTGTTCCACTGTTGTTGAAAATTTTGCAGCATTGATTGTTGAGGTTTCTTCTTGACACGACACCATTGCTCCGCACTGCTCGACCACCAAGTTTTTGAACTGGCCCAATCATTTGGGAACAACGGCTTGCAAGCTGTTGCTTGGACTATTATTCAGACAGAGCACTCGTTCGCATCAGGTTTCGGCTGCAACCTCCATCATCAGTCTTCTTCTTCAGCTTCGGTCGACAGGAACAAAGGAATGTTGGGCCTCCAAAGCCCGACTCTTAACAGTTAACTTTTAGCCTAGCCTAGCTCGAATATTCGAGGTTGAAAAAGCATGAGCTGAACTCTCCGGAGGAACTTCACGATCCAATAATACAATACAAGAACATACATTGTCAGCAAAACACAAAGAAGCCATTCATGCTTTTTCTCCCCCTCTGACTTGACTATATCTTACATCGATATTGTTCGCTTTGACGCATGGACGCGTGGGCCGGAGTCAAACTGTAATTACTTAAATTAGACTCAATCAATACTATAAAAATGACTCCACTGGAGCCCTCGGTCCATCACAGCCAAGTAGCGATCTGAATATAAACTTAAAACTTTGAATTGTTACTTCTGCCTTCGCAAAAGTCAAAACTAACAGTGCTTACAGACTACATTTGTATGACTAGCAGCGCCGCCGAAGCGCTCAACTTACCGTCCTACTAGCATGGCGTAAAGCATTACGCCAAGGCCCCACATGTCAGTTGCTTTGCCGGGATATTTCTTATTAGCGCAGCGCAAGATTTCGGTCTTCTCAGGACTAACATAGTTGGGACATCCGTGCTTATCGTCCAAGGCATCGTCGCTGAGATCATGTAAAAGAACTGCGTCCTCAAGGGTATCTAGCCTGACTAAAGTCCTGTGAAGTCAAAACAAAGCAATGCATCAGCTCAGCTCATATTCCACCAAGATTATAACATTTTTAAAACGCCGATGTTTCAAGTGTACAGAATTAAAATCAATCCCCCTCGACTCTCAAAATAGTCCCGTCTTAAAGTCTAATGCTCGCCGAAGCCCTTTAAAGTTGACGAAACGCTTTATCAATCGATAACGCAGCTACAGCTCATTGTGTGCAGCATGAATTGCGACATTTTCTATTGTCGTAATGGCAATGATTGCTTGCCCTCTCGCGGCGAAAAGGCCTACGAAGGACGCCCTAGCAACTATACATTGAAAAACAGTTGCGTGAACTCTGGTTGAGTAACTTGATTCAAGGTAGCTGTGTAGAGATGTGGCTGTGAGAACTCTCATCGCCATTTTGATTACAGGTAAGTCAGCCTCTCCCAACCTGGCTGGCCGATACGAGAACGAGAGGCAGCAATAATGCAAGGCCGATTTCGACCTTGACAAAGAGCAACAAAGAACTCTCACAACACTAACTACTACACAACAAGATCTTACGCATGAAATAAATTTCGAAATATCTGACATTGCTTTCTGTGCTCATAAAATTGCCTAACCGAATCTGGTTCAATGCTAAATTCATCGTTATGAAGCCTCAAAAGATAGCTCAGACCCTCACCTACATAGGCTTTTTCAGCCACATTTTGAAAACGATTTGAAAACGCTCGCTAAAGCACCTGAACCAACCAGGAATTACATCATCGCCTCTCTCCATATTTTTTTGCCAGCTCGAATATCCCCAGTTGCTCATCTTGAACAGAAAAAACACCACCAGCCAAGCCAACACTCCCAGTTCCATAAACAAGTTTCTCAAGATATTCCCAGCTTACAAAGAACTTCTTACATCAGATCAGACGCTGAGCTCGCGTGAGAAAAACATTCGAATATTGCAACAGCCTGCTCCTATCCTCTCCGGAGTCTGATTGCATAAACATGATCCAGAATGAATGACGAAACTCTGACTAGGAAACTAAAACTTGTTCTATTGTGCGAAATAGTTTGCGATTTTTCCGTCATTGCTCGCTAGGCTATTCGCTTTTGCTGACATCAGGCTCAGGCTATGCAAAATTCTAATTCGAAAGAACTGACGGTTAAAATATGGCGTGGCATGTTTGTTCTCAAACATTCGATAGCTGTAGCTAGCTGTGAAGTGCTGCAAACAAAATTCTCTTCCAAATGATATGACCTTAGTCACGCTCTAGCCACGTGTACTATCTGGATAGGCTTCTTACGCTAGAACCACGTTGCTTAACACCAACCTGAAACTAGTGCGCACTCCAAAAGCTTCCTGATAAAGGACTTTATATAATCAACTAAACCACACAGCCTGCTGTAGTATCTAATCTAATGCCTACTACGAAGCATTAACGGCAATGACTAGTCGTTTAGAAATCGTTTTGATGAACACTAAAACCACATGCCTGCCGACTTGCTCTCTTTTGACTGACTACCGACGCCATGATACTTAACGACTTTGGAACTAATGTCATCCTGTGATTACTGTAGAAACGGGAAATCCTCGTGATTTATCAAAGACAGCTAAAACGTTACTCAAGTCTAAAAATTACACCATCAAAATTACTGCATTCTGTACACAAGAAAACCCCGTTGTTGCTTAATACACCCGCGATCCGACTTACCTTTCTCTGTCGTGGAAAACAAACTTGCCCATCTTAAGATCCCTAAGAACTACGCCCTTTTCATGACAGTGCTGAACAGCCTTGACCATCTGCTTAAAAATATTGGCGGCCTCAGCTTCTCTAAACTTCTTACGGTGGAGCAAGTAGTTGTGTACACTGCCAAAAGTTGCAGGCATAATCATATAGTAACACTTGGCCCTCGGACTTATGACGACTTCATGAACACGGCTAATTTCATCGCATTCAGACCCTACTCGATGGTGTACCGCTAACAGATCGTAGCCTTCTTGTTTTCGCTCAATGACCTAAAGAATATCAAACAACATTATCATTAGAAATCCAGCCACACTCGTTTATTGTCTCCCAATGCTTATTTTCACCATCGCAATTTACCTTGCAAGTAAATTGTTCGCGAGTCTCCAAATGAAGGCATACAGGGTAAGTTTTGATCAATGGACTCCTGGCACTGCCTTTTCCGCTCGGATTGGCCGGTATCGCAGGTTCAAGCAGCACATACTTCTTAATTAATATCGACACATTCTGCCAGCCTTGCTTGTTGTTTCCACCAGTCGGCAAAAGAGCTCCTCCATTAGTCGCCGTAGATCCGTTGCTGCTACTACTACTACTGCTGCTTTCAGCATCTTTGCCAGTTGTCGAGGTAATGGCAGAGTTCACTGGCGACACTGTCGGCTTCGGTCTCGAAGGATCTTCAGTCAATTCGGTTGAATTCTGCGGCGACGGAGATCTTGAAGCTGAGCCTGGAAATTCAGTATCCCCTACTAGCACATTCAAACTTGACGAAGCTGAATCAATAGTTCTCGGTTCAGGCGAAGAAGCGGTACTTCTCGGAAGTGGGTACGGCAATTGGCTCCTCAGACTATTGATGTTAGTCGGAGGACTGTAGACTTCGGTTCCACCGTTCATTTCGCTAAAATCCTTTTCTTGACGTAGTTCTCAAGCTGTATAATCGCTCCTTGCTACAAAACACCACGAGGGTTTAATAGCTATCCATTTTGACTTTATCAACAAAAACAAGTAAATTCACTGAGCTACAACATAAATACTCTCTATAGGAAACAGCCTTCAAGTCTCTCTTGATTTGCACTTTGTATGAGTTCAAAGTCGAGTTTAGAACACTAAATTAGACACCAATTTCCTTCCATGAGACTCCTTGGCTTCGGTTATCCTTTCCCAATCAACGAATATTTCCACTTTAAGCAGAAACAACAAGGGCGATTGTAGCGCAGCAAAATCTGACGAAATTTTAGCACTTTCGTTGCGTTGCCTCAATGAAGATTCCTTTGTTGTGGACTCTTCAAATCAGTAGATACAATTTTAGTAGAACCAAAACTGCTATCTCGGAATATCGAACCGAGTTAAAGGTTGAAACTAACTAGTTAGTTACAACCTCGACATTTTTTAGCTGACCTCTGAATTAAAAACAAACAAAATATTTTCAAGAAAGCTTAGCTTCTGGTCAAATCTGATGCCATTTTGTATATGCTCAGTAATGGAGCCAAGGGGAAAGGTTTTGTTCCGAAGAGAACACGTCACTCCAAGCGAAAGCTTCTCTCCTTCTTCCCCTCACCTCATCTCCTCCTGTCAACTTTAAAAGGAACACAGCTCGCCTCTCTCTCACGCTCAAATGCACGACCCAATCGGACCAGAAAAAAGCTCGTTCGAACCAAACGTGGCAACAGCTACACTGGCTCCTCTCAAGGCCTTGGTGAGGAGGAAGCATGTCCTCGTTCGTTTGCTCCTTGGAGCGCCATAACAACAACGTACGAGACCAATCTCGTAAGCTACGAACGATTTCGAGAACTTTTCTAACGTTTTGGCGACCACCACGTCGTATGCTTGCTGATGAATGAAGAACCCTTGCTTATCAGCAGGTGAGAAGGCTTGAAACGCTGGAGCTCTTTGAAGTTGCCCATGAGCTTGAGACAAAACGTAAACATGGCAACGGCAAGAAGCCTCCGCCGTACATTTCCACACACCGATTCAACCTTTATAAAGGTTCCATGCTGCTGCCCAAGAACGAAGTAAATACGATGCAACGGCAAACCTTACGGTTTCATATAATAAAATGGCGAATAAATATAAATACTCCAAAGGCTGGCAGGAAGAAGCCAAATGCGCCATTTAATGCGGTAAATTTCTGTTAAGGCGATGGCAAGATGATACCTGGACAGCAAGTTAAACACCATGACTTCAGAAGCAGCAAAATACTACGCGAATTTCATCAGAATGATAGTTGGCTTTGCAAACTAACAAGCAATCAAAGTTGAATCGATCATTGATTCATTCGCGATCTGGAATCTGGAGGATGATGCAATAACTGCAAGGCTTTGAATTCTTGTCAATAGTCTAGACGAAGTTGGTTAATACTGGACTAGATACGTAATATTGCTGGAGATGTCTGGTAACGGGACTGTGGCCGGATGGATCAAGTTCAAAACGTCGAGGGTGGTGCCATAGCCAAATAAGGATTTCTGAGCTATTTGAAGTTGATTAGGCTACAATGAATGAGACCATGAATAAATGGTAGAGACAGGCGCGTCTGTCTAAAGTGGGAACATGAACCAGAAGAAGCTTTTGAAAGGTAATGAGAATCATTTTCACAGTATGACTTCTAATGCAGCTTTGAAAACAGAACGAAGCTAGAACGATATTGAACTTCAAAGAACGAATCTAGTTCGATTATCGTGCTTCCAAATTAATGTTCCTGCTCCTAGATTCAAGCTAGACGACATGGCCATGCTAGAATAGATGGAGGCTACAACTTGATTCTAATACCTAAACTGATAAGAGTGCTACAGAAATGATCCTGTAGCCTATTATAATCTTACAAAGAAATTCAAATTTTACCTAGCGGAAGTGCACTGAATGAAACTGAACCAATCGACATTCTTCCTTAGCTTTTGTGAAACTTGAAAATGAGATCTGCCTTTGAAAATGAATGCTCTAAACTGACTGAGATCTCTATAAATGGGCTGACAAATTCTTACAAACGCAGTATTAAAAAGGCAGAATCATCTTTCAAACTTCGACCGGAATCAGCAACAAAGTAAATCATCAGCATTCTCACTTCAACAAACTGACTGAGAGTGTCTCTGGTCTTCAACTCTCTAATGGACTCGGGCTACTGTGGCTATAATTATTCTAAACGGTAGCTCAGTGAATTTACCCTTGGAAATTTTTCAAACTTGGAATCTAGACTTACCAGAATTCTGATCAATTCCTTCACTGGTTTTCAGTCTTGTAATCCTTTGGTCTCTTTAGTCAAGCGTCTTTGAGAAGTATCAAGTATCAGTAGATGAAGAGCTGTTTGACGCTACACGTTCCAGATCACAGGCTCCAATTCTAATTCTGATGACTTCCTTCCGGTATCAGGTCAACACGGGATATGGTAGATTCTTGAGATCATTCGCATGATTCAGTCGGCTTCCAGTAAGGAATCACGTTTCTGCAAGTCAGAAAAACGTTCAATTATTCTGATGAAAAGACAGCCGGTTACTATGGTTTCGGCTGATAACTGAATGATGAAATTTCGAATCTTATAGGCACTTAGGATGATGCAACGTAAATTATTACGCACATTTTAAGTAGTTCACTTTGACAGCTCAAACAGTTGTTTCGTAATGAGCAATTTCGAAAACTCCGCAACTACTAGAGAACTTGGAAAACCGGTTTTCTCGACGATTTAAAATTTTCGGAAAATTTTGGTCCTTGCACAGTAGATATACAGTATGTTCATGTATACAACTTCAAAGAAAAGTGACCAGCAGATTCAGTACACAACAAAACTTATGAGGACTTAAGGCACTTTGATCTACGTCATACGTACTTCATACTTTGAAGAAAATGACATGTCACCTCCACTGACTGACTGAGGCAAAGCAACTGGTTTGACTCAACCAAAATATTTTGTTTATATATTGAACGTTGAAAACGTTGGCGGGAAAATACGACTGGTGCACGTTTGGACAAATGTCGTTTTCAGCTTATCCTTTTGAAACCTATTTTACTACGAGTCATCACAAAATTACGTCACGTGCTTTGAGGTAGTCCAGGCCTCACTGTGCTTAACAACTGCGCTTTCTCGAAAGCTAAGAAGACTTGGAATGAAATCCTTCTCAAGAACACGAGCTAATGGTAAGGCGCGTTTCTGCAAGTTGAGATGAAAACCGATATTTTCAACGATATATAAACGAAACGTCAAACATTGCCAAGGCTGTAGCTGTAATCCTGATGGCGTATTGCGTGTAAAATGTTATACAGGTATCAAATGGTGATGTGGAAGAGGTACCAAAACGTTTGCTAAACGAAACTGTCTTCAGGAAGAAGCCAACATGTTGCCGCGACCAATTCAGCTTAAGTAATCACGTGCCAATAACAAACAACAATCGAAATTAATTAAGCCTTAAGCTTTCAAAGCCATTTTGTCATGTATATTTATAAAACATGGCCATGCTATAAGTCATTCCAAGATATTTGCAGTTTACATTTTTCCTGTAGAATTCCCAGCTAGAACGCTGCTAGAAAAATTCACAAGAAAGCTCGTTAGTTAATTTTTTAGAATCCTGGGGCAAGTTAGTGGGCAGAAGCCTTTAGATTTTAGATAATTTCCGTGAGGTTCATAAGTTGCACTAGAAGGAAAAACGCGGTCTAGATTCTAGACTCTAGAATTGCTCCATGATTCCCATGTTCTTTTACTAATATTGCACACCTTTGCAATTGTCTCTCCATATCGGAAAAGTCAAACAACAAACGAAAGCTGCAGGTCCAAGGGCTGTTAATCAACGTTTTGCACGCTTCCTTCTTATGCCCGCATATTGCCATTTTTCCCTGGTTAGACCGCAGCAGCTGTATTTCGCAAACAAACGCAGTCCATCTGTCACCAAAAAAGATCAAACGTTTCTGCAACGATATATAAATGGGGTTGACTTTGAAGAGCAAGGGGAAAGTCAGTTGTTTGCAGAAAGATCAGTCAGATCAGGTAGGTAGATAGGGGACGACATTTTTTGCCAATTTCCCATCTCTTCCTACACATAACAACAACAAAGGAAAAGCCCAGTTTCAACTGGGGGAAAGAGAAAGATTATAAAACCAAAAGCAGGATATAATTATTCCATGGAAGCCAAGCTTAAACGTTTCCCCCGAGCCATAGAAATTGTTATAAAAATATCAACTGTGTTTGTTCTGATGACCAACCCATTCAGAATGAACTACGTTTTGTCAGCCATTGAATGACTGAGATATTCTGATCAAGGCTGATTGAAGCTGGTTGAAGTTTTGTGGTTTCCGAAAAATTTTACCGATGATTTGCAAGTGTTCCTCCGTTTATGCCACATTCGTGGCTCTCAAATTGGGTTTACCTGAGCAGGTAGCGAGGGCGATAAAGAAAGGAGGAGATATCAATTAACTGCGCAACAAGTTCCTTTTTACGTTTCATCCTTTACAAACGTTGGCTGATGCAATAAAGAAGCGCTGGTTTCTCCTCCACTTTCTCACGAACCGCTGAAAGCGCAATAATAATACGCAACATGCTTTCCAAATGCGTAAAAGTGCAACGTTATGCTCTTGTCGTTTGATGAAAGTCTGGTCCCGCTGCCTGCATCCAAAAGTGGCGCCGCAGGAGATGCGATTTTCAAAGCGCTATTAATGTGGCCAAAGAACGTTTTTTAGCGCCAGCCGGTATATTATGTAATAAACGGCGCTTGTTGTGCTCTCCAAAGGCAAAAGGGGAAACTTACAGAGAAGATAAAGCCGGAAGTGAGATGGAGGGAGAGAAAGAATAGCGGGGCGGAACCGAGCAGATGTAAAAACGACAAAATGGTGGATACTGGAACTCTGTGAAACAGTTACGTTGTTGTGGCTATTTCATTTCCTGCTGCTTCTGTTGCAGGAAGAGCTCATTTAGAAGAGTGGAATTCAGCTGGCGCGGAGGGAATTAAAGGAAATAACGTTCGAATTTGGTGGGGGGAGATCGATCTGCTGCTCACTTTAACGTTATAAGGCTGAAAAGTTGAAGAAAGCGGATCGGGGCTGGATTAGGATCATCCAATTGTCTGCTGAGCAAAATTTACTATCACCTGTCGAAGCAGCCACGTTTTCTTGAAGGATGAAATGAGCTGAGGCTGATGAGATTTGAAGCCTTCAAGCTGTATAAATATATGGTAGGAAGCAAGATGCGTTAATGGTGAAGTTCATGTCCAGCTTAATCGATTTTGAATGAAAGAGGGATACATATGTAGTTATGTAGCTTGTGGATCAACAATTCGGAAGAGGACATGAGAATATTTTCGCCAGGTATATACAAGATTCATTCCGTTTTTGATATAAATTGGGGGAATCCTAATTCTTGACAGTTTCAGCATCCCTGAGTCCTGCATGAAGGAACCCTTAGTCCGAGGTCAATTTACACGTTCCTCCACATGGTTTTACAAGTTGTGAACTGTACATGTATAAATACACAAGATTTACAGGATACTGCGGATGAGTTTTGAAAACGTTGCCCTGAATCCTAAACCATGAAACGTGTACAAAGGCAAGTTATTTCTTCCATTCGCACTTCCAGAGATTCCAGGCCTTGAGAGCTGATTCTGGAAACTGTTCCAAATGAGCAAGATGAGAGAAAACGTTCGATGGGCTCAAGAGAGTAAGGGTCCTTTTTCAAAGAAGGGAGATTCATTTGGGGTTGCTTGCTTGGGTTAAGAATCCAGTTCATGGAACCAGAGAATCAGGCTTGCTTTCTACGCAGTCTCCAGCTTTTGATGGGTGAAGGAGACTCGGATCAATGTGGTGAGAAACGTTGAACAAAGCAGATACCCCCGAGTCCATTAGGAAACAGGCCGCTATAAAAATATATATATCAGCTCGTGTTGGGAATTTATAAGATTATCAATCAGACAAAGGTAAAAGGCATGGAGAGAGTAGACTTGGGGCCTTAAGGTTGAGCCTTAAGGGACTCATGGAACCGCGTGCGTTTTCTGAAACTGGAGAAAGATATTTCAGTCAGTCATATAATGACCTGAAGACCTGATGTGGATTCTTGATTCTGAGTGGTTGGGACGTCTTTGAGATTAGGCAGAATTGGTCTGAATGTTCCCAGATGCAATGGTCAACCTTCTTGAAACCAGAAGCCATATTCGAGCCGTCCAGCAAATGTCAACAAGTTATTTTAAGAGGATGAGCCATGAAATGACCATATAAGAGCTCACAAATTCCGATGCAAAAACTTTGATGCTTTTCACAGAGAGAGGCCATTTCGGAAACAGTTGATTGAGCAAACTGTAACAACATTGATTGCTTCAAACTCTTGTCGTTACATACATACACAGTATTTTGGCTCATTATTAGCAAACACACATTCACAAACACAAAATACACGTTACGTGTATGTGTACGCAACAATTCGCGAATTCGAGCTTTTGTTGCAAAACTCTTGAGGCACGCGCGCCCTGATGTAACCGCAAAGTTGCCAAAGTTCAACAGCAGAAATTTCATTGCCATCTGAGATCAAGGTGGAAACTGGGCGGCGCAAAGGGTGAATGTAAGTTATTGGATGTGTTCATCGTAAGCAAAAATATATATATGCAACTTGCTGTTGCAACGCTGCGATAAACTTTGTTCTTGAGACGTTTGACAATGAGACGGCAAAAGCAGGTGAAGGGAAGGTGTGCAATAGGGCCGGCAGATTGCATCGCTGCGCTGCTTGCTAGTAACGTTGTTGGAGCACTTGCCGTTGAGGTGTGTGGGAGAATGCATAGGAGAGCAGCAGCGCAGCGCGCTGCGCTGCGCAAGCGCAGTGCAAACGTTTTTACAGCTGCGCTTATGCGCCGCGGCGGTGAGCTACTGTGAGTGAGTGAGGACTTTTAGCAAACAAACGATTTGACTGTGTGAGAATGACGAGAATATTAGCAAGCTTGATGATAAAGCAATCGTTATCGTTACTGCAGCAGCAAATGTAAAAATATTCAACGTAGGCGCTGTGAGGGAAGGTCACAGCGCGCTTGCGCGAAAAAGGGAGAGACCATTTTCAGAAGCAGCGCCATGTTGGAGAGGTTGACAGCTATTGCATCGGACGCACTTTTTAAGTAGATGCCATTGTATGTAATTAGTTGAAATGATTTCGAAGCTACAGCGCACAGCGGCGGCCACTTATATTGCTCAAGACGACCTTAATCTTGATTTTGCAGAAATTGTGCAATTTATATAGCATCAATTATGCACTACGACACGGTTTACAACCAAGACAAGGGCAATTGAAAGGCGAAAGAATTATGAATGGTTGTTTCTCATTTATAAATATACGCGAAGAAGACTCAAGAAGAAGTGACAAGACAAGATATGGATAGCGAAATTCGTTTGCAATACATCGATTTCTGCAACCGGAGCTTTCGAAAGGCAAGGAAGGACCATTTGGACTCGAGGTTAGTAGTTTAGAAAGTAATGTGCAGATGGGCCTCTGCTGAGTTTTGACAGTTTTGCGATTAAAATCAGCCGATTAGTTAAAAGGCAATTTTGCTAAATGAAGATTTGTCATTTGTCATCATGTTTGCTTTCGGGCTTTTGTAAATATCGGCTCCCAGACCCAGACGTTGGGCTGAAATTGGGTTCAGCCAAAGATCGAATTGGAATGCAGTTTTGCGTGGTGCTTGCTTACTTACTAAAGATTGAATCATGACTCTGTCGTTTGGAAATTTACGATTGAATGACTCACAACCAACATTTGTGGCTTAATGATCGCGTAGTTAGTGAGGTACCTGATTCCGATTTCGTGGTCCATAATCTCCAAAAGCTTTTTGTCAATGTTGACGAACTGGCATCCTATGGTACCTGAGCTGCGAGAGCTATTATAAAACTTTATATATGGTTGTTACTCACTCAGACCGATTCAAGACCAGCGGCATCTAGCGGTGGTTTACATGCATGGAGCAAAACTGATGCAGATAGACAAACGTTGAAGAAAATATGCTTAAACTAGCCTCAGATTCTCATTAATATGATAGCTCCTGCTTTAAAGCAAAATTTCCTACGGTACGGTGTCCATAATGATCATATAACGTTTAAGAAATAGATGACGCCATTCTGGAATGCTTTTGAATACCCATAATTTTAGTCGATGCGGTGTTAGAACGGAAACTTATGTAACATTAAAATCGTCTGTGTTCCTATTGAGATTGAGGCAGTCGGAAATTTGTAAAATGCAGAATTTCTTATTATGAGATGACGGAGTGTCTCATACATAAAAACACAGGAATCTTTGTTCTCAATTTAACTTTTTCTTGGGACTTTTTTAGCGATATGACACCTTTATGTTAGATAGGGCACTTTGTGTGTAGAATTGCCAAATGATCATCAATTCTGCGAATTCTTCTCCGTTTGGGATGTAGAGTGAATTCGCGAGATTGGTGAGTTCGATGTGATCATTTCAAATAACAAGTCGGGCATGTTTTACGGTGGACGTCAACACGAATTCAAAATTCCCTACGGAAGACGTCAGCACGAATTCAAAATTCCCTGCATGCTCATTTCAAATAAATCACACGGTGCAATAAAATGAGCCACGGGAAATGTTTTCGAAATTAGGGGTTGAGAATTTTTCTCTAGAATGGTAGCAAATTTTTGACGGGTGACGCGCTGTTATGAAACTCAGACGGCAACGTTGGTTGGTCTAGTATGACCCTTTGGTTCCTACCAAGTGCATTAAAGAGACATGCCCATATGTTTTCCAGACTCCGTTCTGTCTCTTATTGGGTGCCCTTCTTACAGGGTTCTAAATTAACGCAACCCGAGTTTAAACGCAACTTTCAAATTCCAGAATTACTATTCATTTTGTTGCTCAGACTTTTTGTTTCTTCCACTAGTTTGAATTTTCGGGCTCTAATCAATATCAATGTTTAGCGTCTGTGTAACTCTATTTTGACTGACGCAGCTTATAATCAGATCTCTCATGGTTTTTGATCTTCTTTCCCCTCTCCTATCTGACAAGCTACGTAGTTGTTATTGTTCATGTGGTTTCTTCGTGAATTTCAGTGCCATTTACTTTCCGTTATGAATGATAGGAGCGGTTAAATTTTGTTCGAGATATGAACTTGCCTCCATCAATTAGTTTATGTGGGTTCAATCCGCTTCTGATTCGAACAAGTACTGGCTGATCTTCATTGTTTGTACATAAGTACTCCACTTTAATCCGTCCTCTTGCTTACCATCTCTTGCCTCAACTGGCCCTGAGCCAAGCCTTAACAACGCAGCCAGTCCACCGTGTGAGTTGTTTTGCTCACTCTTTGCCGTGCCACTTTATTAGCGTCCCTTCACTGGACCCCGTGGCTTAACCCTCTGTAACTTTACTCCTCTACTATCCTGAGCTCCGTTGGCTGTCATGGCATGTTACTCTCAACACGCATTGCAGTAGTGGCATCGCTTCGACCAGGACCTGAATTTGAATTAGTTCGACCCAGTTCAATGACGGTTTTTGTTTTGCGGTTCCTTTTCCTGCTGGTTTTGACGACGCTGTCGTTAGTTTCAAACTTCCAGTGGAAATATTGTGAGTAATTGAGTTTGTTATTTTTGGGCTGGAACAATCTGTATGCGATCCTGAGACTTTACCGTAGCCGTTTCTTTTTATTCTTCTCCACTTGGGCTCTAAAAGAATTTAGTATTGCGATGGTTTTTTTGATGATTTTGAGATCCTTTGATAGTTTTCAAAAGGATGAGTTTATATATCCAAGTGAAAGCTATGTAATGTATGTGTTGTTGAGCTGAAACACAAACGATGCATCAATTTTTAAATGCACACTTGCAGCTCCTGAATTCCTCTGCCTTCTAGTAGTTTGCAATCCAAGATACGTATAGATACGTACAGACGTTGACCTGAACTTGGGTTCAGCCGAAGATCAAAGTGGAGCGGAATGCAGTTTTGCGTGATGCTTACTCACTGGATACTGAATCATAACTTTGTCGTTTGGAAATTTACGACTGGATGATTCACAAGCAACATTTGTGTCTTAATGATCGCGTAGTGACGGAGGTACCTGACACCTGATTCCGATTTCGTGGTCCATAACCTCCAAAAGCTTTTTGTCAATGTTGTCAGACTGGCATCCTGGTACCTGAGCTGTGAGAGCTATTACACTGTAAAGCTTAATGGTACGGTTACTCACTCAGACCGATTTAAGTCCAGCGGCATCTAGCGGTGGTTTACATTTTCGGACCAAAATTATGTAGAATTAGATAAAAGTTGAACAAAATATGTTTAAACTAGTCAAAGATTCGCATTAATATGCCATAGCTCCTGCTGTAAAGTAATATTTTTTACGATAGATGGTATTAATATGACCTACAAGAACAAAACTGAGCAACAGCACCCTGATTGGGCAGTACCAGAATATGGAATACTTCAGCTGGCTTTTATTTACTTGCCCAGCAATTAGGGTTCAACTAATCTTGATTAATGCCAACATCTCCAATTAAACAATTCCATTTCGATTTTGATGTGACGAAAAACAAACCCTCAATCGGAAAAAATCTGAAGTCTCTCTCTTGCGACAAAGCCGACAAGGAAGTTTTGCTGTTTTAAATTTCCTCGCGCGAATCGTCAGAATTATTATTGTGATTGCTAAAGCACGTGTTATGTTATGAAGCTATGAAACGGAAAAAATCTGTCCATGGTTAAATGCTGTTTGTATTTGATTATAGTTGTGAAAACAAGTCGTCCGCTGCTCATAATTCTGCAATTTGTTCTGGATTTCTGTAGATAAGCGAGGTAATTTGAACGACATATTATTTGAAAATTGTGAACTAACTTAGGCGGCCTATATTCCAGCTTATGAGGTGCTGATCAATTTAATTGTCTATTTCAGCTAATTCGGTCCAATTCAGGCGAAGGTTAAGTGTGAGGCCTCAAGGCAGTCTACTCTACTTAAAATTGCTTTGAAGTTCCTTTTTTGAATCGGCGACTCCTGTGGAAGCTAAAGAGCAGCATGGAAAACAATAACAGATCTAACTATTATTGTATACGTAAAAGAGCTTCAGCTTCAACATCATGGGGCGGTGAGTTCGAAGTTATACTGGTTTCAAATTCATACTTCGGTTGTACTAAGCCAAACTGAAACAGAATTTGTTGTTGTTTCAAGTGCAAGACGATGGAATTGCCTGTCAACAACTTTCCAGCTTTACGGCACACGACTACAGTTACTTCTCACAATTCAGAACCTTACTTTTACGCACCGGAATGGAGCATTTATTGGCTGGAGTGACGGGAGGTGCTGCGTCTACGTTAATCTACATCCCTTGGAATTCGTCAAAATTAGATTCGCAGAAAATGACGGACTAGCTTCGAGACCCCAGTATAACGGACTATATCACGCATTTCGATCGATTCTAAAAGATGAAGGAGTTGAAAGGTCTTTGAAGGTACAAAGTTAATGATATTAGGGTGATTATTTGATAAAATCCAAGGTGTAAATAATAATCGTGTTTCTGTAACTACAGAGGTGTCAAACCCAATGTTTGGGGAACTGCAAGTGCTTGGTTTCTAACAATCGAAGGATGGTGGCATGGCAGGCTGGTGATACTACGAGAAACCTGGGATCTGGAAAACACATGTTGATATCGGCAGAAGCGGGTTGTTTGACATTAGTGTTCACATCACAAATCCTACCTGGGTGGTGAAAACTCGACTCTGCCTTCAGTATGGTGCTCCTGGACCGGCTGAAGGTGCGAACCGTTAAATGACGTAATATCACTTGATACTGACGAGATCTTGAAAGTAAATGTAAAGTTGCAGGTGCTGAAAAATTATCGTGCTGTTACTCATTATCGCGGCATGGCCGATGCGTTGATGAAGACTGGGCAGCATGAAGGAGTTAAGGGTCTTGATCGCGGTTTCCACCCAGGACTTTTAGGCGTTTCTCATGGAGCTGACCAGTTTATGACTTACGAAGAAATGAAGACGCAGTACAACAAGTATACACATTAGCCAAAAGAGATGAAATTAGTAAGGCTCCAGATGCATATCGACGTCATTTTTCTTTTGTTATAAGAAAATATTCTATTTTGTTTCTTGATTTTCAGGGACCTGCCGAATACCTCAGCTTTGCAGCAGTATCAAAACTAATCGCAGCCGCCTCCACGTATCACTATCGAGTAGTCCGAGCTCGTTTACAAGATCAACATCGAAGTTACACCGAGTAGTGGATGCCATCCGCCAAACCTGGAGGTATGAAAGATCAGCAGGATTTTGAAAGGGACTTCCTTCGTATTTTATCCATGTTACACCCAGCATGTGCTTTGTGTTCATTGTTCACGAAACCTTCACAAATCCTTCAGTTAAATGATCGAGTACAGCACTTCAGAAGTAGATGTTTCTTGTAAATCCGTGAATTTTACTCGTATTTTCTCATCTAAGACAGATGAAAGTTACATATAGCCAAAAATATCCATTTTTGAGTCCATCTCAAGTCTATCCAGGCGATTGATTTCGCAGGTACACTTTCAGAGATCCTGACACTGTGGTACCAACATCAGTGCCAACATGTGTGATGTAGTGTACATATGAGTGTCTACAAGTACGTACATGTTCATGTACACAGAAGGAATTTAAAGGTTTAACTCAGATTGTAACATTTTGAAATTGTTCAGTCAGTGACTACGTTAATTAGCAATAGTATGTCTTTTACTTGCTGTGCTCCTCTGACGTTTCGTTCTCCAGACCAGGCATATTGTGTAGTGTTTAAGATTTAGTCTCTCAAACTTCTGCTTTCTCTCAAATGCCCGTCACTAAACTAGAAATAAAATTTTAATTGTTTCTCCCCAAACCATGAACAAATACGAGGATTCTACAACGGTATAGGGCCCAACCTAATGCGTCTCGTTTCAGCAACAGGTACATGTGTAACAACAACCTCGAGTCTTCGTTCTGCCACGCAGATATTGTTCGGAGGACGAACAAGTGACCCTCGAACCCATGGTAAGTTGACCTGGTAACGACCCTCAGCATCAATCGAAACAGTGCCAAAGAAATGTTGTTTGGTGTCTTCTTCCAGGGCGGCTTTACTCTTCACCTCAATTGGATCCTTAATGCCCAGCACGTCGAGCTCCCACAACTGGCTGATTGGAACTTCCTTGCTCAACATGGAACTGACAGTCATTGCAGTTCCTCGCTCTTCAACTTCAGCTTTTCGAGCCAATACCCATCCCAGTAGCGTTCCAATGGCGGTGAGACCAGAGCCCTAGACCTGTACAACTTGACCCGTCAGTATCTTGCCATAAACATCAATACCGATACAGAGGTACTGTCACATACGAGCGCATATCCAGAATGTTCCAGTTGTGCCCTGACCTGAGTTCAAGTCCAGTGCAGCTGAAAATGTCTAGTTAAAGCGCGCTATCCGAAAATTTGTCGAAATGTTAGTCAGCCTATTGAATTAGTACCGGATAGTCTTGTCATATAGGATCTTGTTATATGTATTTATGATTCCTTTAATTCTCTAGCCACGCTCCCATGCTCATATTGTGAAATGACGGTTATGTTATTAACGTCGTCGATATCCATGACTGGAGAATGGGTGCGAGTTTAGTCGTTTTGTCCTAGACTTTCACAAGGCAGGTTTTTTACGGTGTATTAGAATATGAATGAATGATGCGTTGTGACCGTGATGTGAACCTTGTTGACGTTGTTACGCGTTATCATTTAGAAAACAGCTCGGTTTTCAAGTTACGGACTTATGATGACCGTGTTCGTCGAGAAGGAGCCAGGAAAGACTTTTATCACTTTTGACGAATAACATGGATTCTATGTACAAAGACATAAGTTATCAACTTGTGACTCACAAGTTGTGAGTTTATCTTAATACATAGGTTTATTGAGTGGTAAGCTATAGAATTTCCGTCAGCCAGATTGTCATTCAATGCAAGTAGCTAGTTAGACTTTGAGACGTTTTAAAAGTTGTTAAGCCAGTTCGTACATGAAGGAACAATCTTTTTTGTAAGTTTTCTGAAGCTCTAAGCCCAAGCGTTCAGACAAGCCTCTCGTCATGTAATTACTTTGAACCAAACTAATGCGTAACCATGTCTGGTCATGCTGGCTCAAGCCATCGTCACTTTGCTACCTTTCTTCGCTGTATTGGCCGTGAGACAGACTGCAAAGGCCTATCCCATTATGTTTGGTGCCCTCTGAAATTTGCCATTTTGATGTGGACTTGGAAGCGCTGTTGGTTCTGATGGATTGAAAACCTTTCCTCGGACGAGTCTCCTCCTTTTCGCCTTGAAATGACCATTCTGGTTCGACTATATTATACCGTTGGGGCTGATTTATGTACAGCAAGCCCAACCTGCCTTTTCGTTGTGGGTCGGTCGTTGGTAGGTAGGTAGGCAGTTTCGTGGCATGTTGCGCCTATAAAAACGAGGGTTGTGGATAGAAAGAGGAACAAGAAAGAAACCAGGAAAAGAATATAATACATGTCCACAGATTGGGCTGCTTGACATTATGCCATTCTCAGGGAGCCAGGGCCAAATGGCGAAAGCTTCCTGACATCGAGGCACGCACTTAGTTGAGGTCTACAAACATTTCGGTGCTGCTGGCTGACAGAGGCAAACAAAAACCCTGAGGCTTCAAGCTTGGGTTGCTGGAAAGAAGCTTACTGACGGAATGGCGTCTCATACTCAGCAGCAGATAATCTCCCCAACATTTACAAATCAAGTTGACTGTTCATGTATTTACTGCCTCAAGAAGAAACAAGAGGCTCTGAAGTTGGACATGGGTTTGACGAAGGGCACAAATGCAAACCTATTTGATAACGTGGGATTTTGGTGTCTTAAGGCAAGGGGCAAGACTGGAGAAGTCGTGGGACTTGGGAATTGGAACAAATCACACAAATCAACGCGATTTCTTCACTTGCCTGAACGTAATGAACGGTGAAAGCATCTAAAAACATACACTTCGCTAACCGGCGAACGTTCCAGATATCAAGTTTCATAAAGAACATTATTATGGCGTTCCCTGGATTTTTAGTGTTAGCCCGCAGCTATACACAATGATGAGGCTTTGCGTTAATCGACTGTTGAAAATGGAAGCTCACAATATTTTGACGGTGTGACCAAGTAGAGTATACTGTCAGGCAGTTAGCAGCTCTAACTGCGTTTGTCTTTTTCTTCTAGCGTTGCCTCCTAGTTTCGACCGTCCGCTATCTCCTAGCATGGATGGAATCTGGTACTCAAGTTGGATGAAATAATTTTAAAGCGTTTGGAATCAGCTCAATACCTATGAAGTGTTATCAGTCAGCTTAGGCTTACGAACAACTTTAAGCTCATGGAAACTTGGAACGCTGCTCAAGAGTACGCCGACCCTTCGTCTTGATTCCAGGCTGTACCGCAGCAGTTTCCTCAGTGAGCTCAGCTTACAGTTCGAATCCGCTTGGAACTTGGTCCTGGAAAATCCGTTATTGAAATCCATCTGGCATCCTGTCATCGCTCCGGAAAGTTAATTTTGTAGATTATCATAGGCCAAAGTAGGGCTTTGAGGAGACGTTTTTGTCAACGAGACTTGGACAAGCTCAGCTACGAGGAAACTAGTCTGAGTGAGGCTTCTATAGTTTGAGATTGTAGGAAACCTTCTTGTATATTTAACGACCACTCGGTGTTGCCTAATCATTGTTGCTCTGTTCTTTGAAGGATAAACAATTTGTTGGATCTGCTGTCAATTAGGCCCTTTAACCATAAAGGTGAGCCGCCGTACGAGATCCAGGATACAAGGAAATTCACTGATTCAGACCGCCCCGAGACCAAGTTGGAGAAGACCAGTTTGGACCTGAAGTTTTAGAAGATATTTAGACGTTTCCGAAGTAAAGGTAAGTCACAAAAATTACAACACTTTTCCAAGGGTTTAGCAGTAAGAATTTTAAAGATTATACCTTCCGAAAGTGTTTAACCAGGTGTAGATTGAAGCTTCTTCAAAACTGGGAAGCTGAAGAAGCGTTAGATTGGCACATGTTAGGTTTTCGAAAGACAGAATGAAAGTGGGATAAGCTTATAGAAGAAATTGGGTGGTATTTGGTGGATGATGTTAATGTCATCGTTTTCGTAACGTTTTTCAAAGCGTCTTTCCATTGATTGAGGTTCGGGATCTTCTCCAGTGATTTTGGTGTTTAAGTGAAAGCTCCAGTCGAATTACTTGCTCGATTTGAGGTTCAGATGATGGAAAATAGGACTTGCTAAAAGCTTGTTTCTGGGAAGTTCTTGGAAAATGACTGAATTCAAGTTATAGCCTGTATGACTCTTGTCCTTTAATTGTTTCGTTTACTCCTGACCCAGGTCAGCGGGAGGTTTTACTAATAAGATGTCTGGGTTTATCTGTGGGGATGAAGCTGGCGGAAATTTATATGCTTTCCAGCTTTTGCTTTTTCATCTGTGGTTGACTTGAAGTCTGTTTGGTCGTGGAGCCAGCCACCTTGAACCAATTCCATGTAAATAGTCTGACTGGCTGAGGTTTGATGCGTACTGGTGGTAATAGAATTTATAATGTTCACATGAATTCCGAATTTTGAAGCTATTTTGGTCCAGTATCTATTATTGTTGTCAAGAGAGTTGCGAGGAATGAGACATGTCAGCATTTTTGGAAGTGCAGTAGGAGCAGGACCAAGAAGAATCGTTTGTGAAAACGATTTCGATCCACGAATCTTGGCTTCTGTACCTTTGGTTTGCACTTGTACCAGCAGATTTACCTGAGACAGGTCCAAAGGCCTCCAAGACAATTGCAAAGCCTTCCAGCTTTAACAAGCGATAGAGAGAGTTTTGGAAAGTGAGCTTTTTTTACTTGGATCAGTCATCATCACAAAATTCAGTCCAAGAAAATCCTGAGGCTTTTGATGCCTACCTAAAACTGTTTGAATTTAACCCACTGGCATGCTCAGCATATAATTTCGGCTTGAATATGACCTCAAAGAATATGCACGCATCAGCATGTTAGTTTAGCTGACCCGGCAAAAAAGGCTTTGGGAGGTATCGTCTCGTGGTTTTGTCTTGGCTGTTGAGTGAGGCCGTGTTTCTGGCTGGAGCTGAATGGGTTAGAAGAGAAAGTCAGGATTTCAGGGAGTCATCGAGCAAAATACATGGAGAGCTCCAGAAGAGGGTCCAAGGCAGGTCATGGATGGATATCGGTTCTCGGTCTTGTTCTGGGAATTCGCGCATTGTGGGTTTTTGTTGGAACCAGGGGGACGATCAGCACGTATGTATATCAAGAAAATAAGGTATGGTATTGGGGCTTCAGGAGTCGTCGTAGGTCTGGTTTGCAATTGTGCCGGCTAGGGAAAGGATGATGAGGAGAAGGCTTTTGGATTCAAGGGTTTGCATTTGTGTCAGGTCGGGAAGTCATTGGGATCGAGCTGATTCAGTCAGAAGAAGACTTCTCATGGAGGTGGTGGTGAGATTGATGCAATTTGATGATTGATATGGTCTAGTGGATTATCATTAGCGGTTAATTTGGTTGTGTACTAGTGAAAAGTAAGGGTGCGAACCTGAAGAAACTTATTGTGAAAGCGATTTCGGAGGATGAATATTGTATTTTGAGCGACTGATAGATGACGGGCTGACGCCGTGAATGGTTTGGGGCAAATGGGGATGGGGGACGGATCGATGTAAAGGCTCTTTGAACCTTTTTATTATAGGATTGGAGGACGATGTTTGATGTTGGGCGAAAAAATGGAGTTGATTGATGCATGTAAAAGATGGAAGAGTGACTGCAAGGGCAGCAAATGTCGTCCAAGTTGTGAATCACAAGTGTCGAATGAAAGCTACGACGGAAGTTGTAGTGTCGGGAGGATTTTTGGTCAAAGTTGTAAAAGGTATTTGTTGGGTCACTGAAGGTAACGTCTAGTTGGAAATGTCCGTTCAATAATATGAATGAGCGTCGCAGCTCTCTGAAGATAATGTACGGCTATTTGTAATGATGATGATGAGCTGATGGCTGATGATATGTTGATGGCTAATAAATTAGTGGATTTTGATGTAACTGTATTATTATATAATACGTTGAAATGATTTGACAGTTTTGGACATGGACTTTTTTGTTGTGTACCAGATAGAATACAAGTGTAATAGAAAGGAAGAGAGTTTGCAGTCTCTTGCGAATGTTCATACAAGATATGGGCATGTTTTGCGTTGTGAAAAAAATATCATCTTCTGGAATTACGGACGAAATTGACTGAAAAGGGTTAAACTAAGGTGATGACATGGAGTTGGGTTCAGTGTTTCTAATCAAAGCTTTTTATGGTTTTGCAGGCAATAATGGGAGGGAAAGGAAAGCAAGGAGGCAGAGGATCGAAAAATGCACCGCCGCCTCAGATGGACGGCTTTCATCCGGGCAACCTTCCTCCTGTATTAGAGCAAGAAGGTGGACTTCATCAATTCAAATTTGAGCGTGAGTATTTTAGTGAATGGCTGATCAAAAACTGTATTTTGGAACACTACTTAAATTGGGTATTTTTTGTTTAAAGATTCTGCTAATTCATGCCCTGAGTGTGGAATGCATTACAATGCGACAAACTTCCGCTACGTTACGGACACATGTGTCCATCAGAAATGCAAGAATTGCATGAGTACCAAGGACAGCTGCCCTCAGTGCGTGGCCCCGAAACGGGCTGCGATGAGTAAGTA
>JAQGBJ010001171.1:0-25870 GCA_034698345.1 Sphaeridia pumilis | reverse complement strand
TAGAGTAAGCCGGTTGTCTGTCATTTTAGTATTTGATACACTTGACAATTAGATTGTTCAAATAAAGGAAAGCAGTACCGATAAAATATGACATTGTTGGGTTGGTCTAATCTGATTGTGATTGGTAGTCATCATTAAATGGTATTTGAATTGGATCCAAATACATACGTTCAAAGGAAGGAAGGAAGACTGAGTAGGGTTGACGAGTGTAGTTGAACGAACGGAGTTTGCGAAAAGGTTATCAGTACGACAAACGATAACTAAATGGCAATATCAGTTAGCGCATACATTTCCTGTAATTTTAGCGAATAAAAGCAGCCTTTAATTTGAAGAAACTGCTATTTGGTGTTGGAACATCAGCAGAGAGACAGGGCAGGGAAACTTACACACAAAAGTAAGCCTAGAAGTCGCGCTTGGCTCCGTCAGTTGTTTTGAACTAGCCGGCCACAATATCTAGTATACACAGGAGTGCTGTTGACATTGCTGCGTCATTCGGAAGTTTGGTAGTTTATACTTTTCTGCTTCTAAAAGTAAAAGGTTAATTCACTTTTCATTGCCACTAACAATTTTTGCGGTTCCGATAAGATATCTTAACTCGTTAGTTTCGACTCTGAAGAATTCCAAGTTGAATTTCTCAACTGTCAAGTTAAAAGCGTTTTCTTTCTTGTTTGCCTTATTAACAAGTCGCATCGTATCTTTGATGATCGCTAATAGCCAGACTACTCCTAGTGGTGATACACTCCTTAAAAGACATTGTCATTTACATATTAGAATCCTGTAAAGTAGGAGACAAGGAACTGCTCTGTCGGTTATTGTACTTCGCACTTGCGGTGATTCATTGATAGATCTTGGACGTTTTATGGAAACCTTCCGTAAATTCTAGAGGCATTCCTTGAATTTGGTATTTCGGTGCAGGTTCAGTTGGATAAGAAGATTTGACGACCATATAATAAACTACTTGTCAATCATGGGGAGCCTGCGTTGGACGATTTTTCTGGTTGCGGTTGGACTGTTAGCTTTTTCAGAAGCGAAAGTGTTGAGGTATGCAACAAATATTTGCCTTTGGTTCATGTTACAAAGACTTGAGGTTTCTATGAACAAATTTTTGTAATACAATTTTAATTCTATATTGCAGAGTGCCGCTGACAAAGTTTCAGTCGGCTAGGAGACACTTGCAAGAAGTTGGTACCGATCTGAAGCTAGTCCACAGACACCGATGGAGCCAGCTGACTGGTCCAACACCTGAACCCTTGTCAAACTACTTGGATGTAAGGCCTGTTTTGTTCTAGAACCAGTTAGAAATGTTTCATTGTTATGTTCTACATAATTGTAACCAATTGACACAGGCGCAATACTATGGTCCTATTACAATCGGTACACCTCCCCAAAGCTTCAAGGTTGTGTTCGATACTGGGTCTTCAAATCTGTGGGTGCCGTCGAAACAGTGCCATTTGACCAATATTGCCTGCTGTAAGTACATACTAGCATTTTTACTACTAGTAGCTTCTACTGTGTAGTCTACCAGTTTGAAGTATCAGAAGTGTACGAATATGAAGCACCGGTTTGACGTTTGACCATTCTCAATAGTGCTTCATAACAAGTATGACAGCAAGAAGTCCAGCACCTACAAGCCTAATGGAACCGAATTCGATATTCAGTACGGGTCCGGAAGTCTTTCTGGTATTCTGTCTCAGGACACAGTTACTGTAAGTTTATTCGCTGGACAGTTATGCTCCCTCCGAAATGCACTACCGAAAACTAGACAAGCCATTATATCCCTTAGGTTGGTGGCATCAGTGTTAAGGATCAAACTTTCGCTGAAGCTTTGAGCGAACCTGGTCTGGCTTTCGTAGCTGCAAAGTTCGATGGTATCCTTGGAATGGCTTACGATACTATCTCTGTTGATGGAATTCCTCCCGTGTTCAACAACATGGTTAAACAAGGTGCTATTAGCAACCCGGTGTTTTCCTTCTACTTAAACAGGTAAGATCGGTACGGCTTAGCTGATTGTAAATTTGATTTATATACATGTAACTGGATATTTATTTTTTTACTTCATTAACAAATTGTTTGTTGCAGAAACCCAGAAGGTGCCACTGGCGGTGAATTAATCCTTGGCGGTTCAGATCCCAAGTATTACAAGGGAGATTTTACATACGTGCCCGTCAGTAAGAAGGGTTACTGGCAATTCGCTATGGATAGGTACGTTCCGTTCTTCGATGAGATGTTTCCCTTTTTGAGGCCATACTGTGACTTGAAAATGGGTCTTCATGTTTTCTTAGTATTCAAGTTGCTGGAAGCGGCGGCAAATACTGCGAAGGCGGCTGTCAAGCAATCGCTGATACTGGCACCAGTCTTATTGCTGGTCCATCTGAAGAAATGAGGAAGTTCAACAAGGAAATCGGAGCTACTCCTTTGGTCGGCGGTGAATGGAAAGTTGACTGCAACAAGATCCCCAACTTGCCTGTCATCAAGCTTACAATCGGAGGAAAGGAATTCGAACTGGAAGGAAAGGACTACGTGCTTCGCGTTAGCCAGTTCGGACAAACTGTGTGCTTGTCAGGATTCATCGGTTTAGACGTCCCCAAGCCTTTGGGACCAATCTGGATCTTGGGAGATGTTTTCATCGGAAAATATTACACCGAATTCGATCTTGGCAACAACCGTATTGGATTTGCTGAAACAGTTTAAGTTACCATCCCCATGTCTTGAAGAGGACTTGTTACCGACACCGACTGTTGAAACCTAATAACACTTTTTGACTGTAATTTTCTTGTGACTTAGCGTGTAAGATGTGTGTTATTTGGTTTAGGTTTTTTTTTCAGTATCAAGATTAATGTTTAATCTGAATACTATTTTGGCTATACTACTTGACAGTTGACAGTGGATAAAATTGAGGGAATACTAAAGGTACTATATGATATGGTATGATATTGAAATAACCATGTTCCTGTTATGTGTATCAATAAAGACTTGTAATCGTAACCATTACCATTTTCTGCTATAACCTTGAAATTTTCTATGACAGAGCTACATTAAGTGCTAGATACGGTTGTTGTTTCTCGTTGACCTTCGCAAGGGTAGTTGATACTTTCAGTATCTACAACTACAAAGTTTCGGAGGTGTGTATGGGCGTTGACGGGTATTTCATCAACTAGGTAGAGATTGAGATATTTCTTCATTGTTTACTGGATTTACAGGTGTTTCCTAGAAGGGACAAAAGACATGAGAAAGCTTTCACCCAAAACGTTCCTGGTGAGCTCGATCTTTCGGATGTTGTACTTTCGTTGCAGGACTTCACGACTGCAGAATAGAGCCTCACGAGTAGTTTCTTCTGCAACTGCAGTGTCTCGCAATGTTTCGTTCAAAACCTCAAGAACCATGGGATCAAAATGATGAGGTTTTGGCAAAAGCAAAGGAAATCACTCGTTTTAAAAGGAAGGTCCGAAATTCCTACATTATCGAACCAATTCTAGACGCTTTGATCAGCACAGCAAGTGTTTTGCTCGATATTATAAGTATCATTTTGTATGGCATGGTAAGTCTAACTTTAAAAATTTAGTATCCTGGTATAATTTTTGCAGTTAAATCAGAGTGATCTTAACTTGCAGAAACAAAAGTGGACCTTGATGGTAGTCAGCATGATTCCTGTACTTCTACCGACACTTGTTTTTACCAATGTTTACATGAAGGATGAAAGCCGAGGATACTGTAAACGTCCTTCAAAGTCCCGCAAATCTCGGCAGAGCCAGAACTTGACCTTCCTACACCGTCTTGAGGATGGGTTGGCCCAGGCGGGGCAAGGTTTTGGAATCTCATACGTCGCAGGATGCTGTTGGTAATCCCGATTCTAGCTAAATAGCCTTCTAACATTTCAGTCGGTAGACTGATCTCGTATTTTTCGGGCAGCGGTTGCTTTCACTACAGTTTTCACCACGACCGGGATATTCGGGCGAGAGGGCGAGCAATGGTCCGGAAGTCCTTGTCTTCGTCGACCAAGTTTTTGTTCGGAACTCTGGTTCTGAGGTTCATTGCTTGGTCGTGGTGAGCTATTTCACGCTTCAATATCGAGCTTCAGATACTAACTTCGTAATACCTAAAAAATATGTTCGGATTTTAATTCAGGTATGTGAAAGCCGTCATATTTGGAGTTCGAGCCTTGAAAGAGCCTGAAAAGTACATGAAGATCGTCCCGTAAAAGCCAGATCCGAACTTTTTGTCTCTTTTATATAGCCTTTGATTCTACAGATTCCATGTGTTTTTTTTAAACTCACAGGCCTGATACCCATTGGACCAAAGAACTTTTAACGCGCTTGGACTTTCTTCAAGCCGCGCTGGAAAACGCACCCCAATGCATAGTGCAAATGTTTGTTCTTTTGACAGACCCCACCGAGAATCCAGCTATCGGACTTTTAACACTAATCTTCTCGTTTATAGACTTCATTCGAGTTGCTAGCAGCGTTTATTGGAACATCCAAAAAGGTAGATTCCCGATTAAATATCGCAATAAACCGTTACTGAACAATTGCTGACTTTTCTCCAGGTCCTGTATCGGCCAAAGAGAATATTCTTGGGTCCAAGTTATGGAGCTTAGGGAACACCAGCTCCTGGATTCTGCTCTACGTTGCCCGATGTTCTGCCCTGGGCCTGATTATGGGCTCAAGTTTGACAACCCACAGCAAGTTCTTGCCATTGCTGATTGTTATTCTGGTAGTCCATTGCGCTGTATTTGGAAGAATATTTTCACGCAAAGAATATGGTCAGGCATCAAACAAGGCATTCGTGACGGTCTTTATCAGTATATTCTTTTTGCCTGAGCTGGAAGCAACGAATATTCGGGTTCTGGTCCAGTTCTACTGGGCTGTGACGTTATTGGAGAATATGATTTTTGCAGTTCCGTGGAGGGGTCGCCTTGGAGAAAGATTTTCAGGGTAAGCTAATGCGTTTTGTTATGGTTTGTGACTTCTCAGAAAAGATACATCAGGTCCTTTTTGCAGCAGTTATTGCATAACGTACACTAGCAAATTATCAGACCAGACGGTCGACTGGTTTCCACGGTTCGGAGGACCTTGGTCACCTCAAACTGCAGACGCGAATTCAACAGACTTTGCACTTACATTCGCTGAGGAAAGTGAGCAGGAGTGTCTGATACCTCCGGTAAGCTGAGGATTGCTTAAAAAGTCTTTCTTGAAACGTTTGTGGAAATTGCGAGTTGTTGGCGTTTACAGGTAGCCATCGTGTTTCTCGTACCAATATTCACTATAATCGGAGTGATTCTTAGACTGTCAGTGGCTAGAAAAATTTCAATGGCTATTGCAAAGTCCATGGAGGAATCAAAGGGGGAAGAAGACAAGACTATGGAGAACCGGGTTGCTAACATTTATGGAGCCAAGTGGAAACGGATGAACACTGGAGAAATGTGGAGGCTCTTTATGAAGATGTTGAGAAAAGAAACCCCTATAACATACATGGACAGCATTCCCACTTCGAGAGAAAGTAATGCGGATGGCGAAGAAGTTGAAGAAAGTATATTTGTAGTCGAGACGGCTGCTGAAAGACTGAGATCAAAAGGTAATGAGGATTTGGTTGAGGATGCCAATACCAAAAGTTCAGGATTCAGCTCAGATGAAGATAATATTGAAGAACAAGGGGATAATGTTCTACCTCATAGCTTTTTCAAACCTGCGGCATTTAGTGCTCCAAGTCGTAAAAGTTGCGACATTCTAGATAACCTTCACAGTATAGCTTTTTCGGACATGACTGATGGCGACGTAAATGACACTTACGATAGCAACGAAGTTTCGAGATTGTGAGACAACAGTATTTATAAAGTCAAACTAACTAAATAGCATTTAATGCTGCTGAACTACTTTGGCGTAAAAAATAAAACTTTTCTTTTTAACAAGTGAATGTCGATTGGCTTGACTTCGAACTCTTCACCATCTATTGAACAAAATTCTGGAGCTTCTATTGGTCGTATTTGGGCATCGTTAAACAATATTCTTTCAGGTTGCGGAATGCTATCTTCGGTTCTGTTTAAGATACTAAAACCTTTTTGCAAAAAGTTCATCCTGCCGTCATATGATTTGGCGATTTCCATGACCAATGCCCCGTCTGAAGCGGGTTTGATGTTGAACTCTGGCGTTTCTATTTCGACTGTCTTCCAAACACCACACTCTTCGTTCTCAGTTGTAGGCTTCGGGTTTTGTATGGCTGCAAAATCAAACCTAGGAATCAGTGCATCATTTTGGAAACCACGAAAGGGAAGGGTTTGTAACATACGTTGCCGTGGACTCAATGCTGATGTAATTCTTCCAAAGAAGGATCGCTGTTCTTGCGGAGTAGGTTCATCGACATAGCACCTGAGGCAACCTTGACAAGGTGGAGTATAATGAATTTCAGCCTTGAACACAGTTGGTGACACCCATAGATAGGACCAAAATGTTGTGAAACTGTCTGGCCAAATGCTCATCATATCAGATTTCCGTTTCTGAGCCTCACGCACCATACCAAGCCTCATGCCTGACATAGAATAGACAGGCTTCAAAGTGACAACAGTTTCCTCTCCAGTCTCTTCCTACAGAAATTACGCTTACTGTTAGAAATTTTAAAACGGAGACACGGTGCCCCCAACAATGTTAACTTACGTTCACAACTGTCTCAGGTTCAGTAGCTTGAATCTTGATAACATCTTTGGGCACGATTCGATGATTTACGACAGCCATTGCGGCTTCTGCAATCCTGTCGGTTTTAACTTCTGACTTGAGAGGCATTGCATTAGCGAACAGGTTTTCACTGCCAACTGGAATGATAGCAATGGGAAACCGACGGCAGGCTTCATCGGCGTCATCTCGCCTCAGAAGGCCTGTCACAACCTACAGAAAGAATGCAGCAACATATGACATTGACTGACCCAAAATATTTACTCCAAATCTATCCATTCTAATTTTACCTCACTAAGTGTGCCGTCACCGCCAGCGACTGCAATAATGTTCGTTTTGTCGACTACAGCCGTAAGATCCTTGGCTTCGTTAACTCTTTCCGTCTTAACAACAGTGACTAGAAATCCCGACATGTGCAGCAGCGGCTCTGCATACTTTTCAAACTTATCTTTACCTTTCCTACAAAGAATAGCCATCGTAATCGTTACTCAATTCTTTTCAAACTTAAAATTTGCAGGATCCTTTACACGTATCTTTCAACTAACCTTCCTGATGCTGCGGGATTCAGCAGCAAAGTCACATGCTTGTTATGAGCTCCTAACGGTAGTGGCATCTGTCCATATCTTCCAGCTTCTTCACACAATGCCCGCATCATCAGGAATTGCCTACAATCAGCATAAAATCTCAATTTCACTACCATTCCTAAACAGTGATCCGTTATACCTTGTCGCAAAACTTACCTACGCCTTTCTACCGCATATTGGTAGCCAAAGTACCCAAGGGTGGCAACGAATGTGGATTTCTTCCAATGATTTCGAAGAGTCCGAAATACTTTCGCCATCTTCTCAATCCCTTCCACTCCTATTCGTCCACTCTTTCTGCAACCAACTAAATGAGCTACCTTTGTCCCAACCTTATTGTCTTAATTTCATCATGAAAATCTAACGAAAACTGCATGCCCCGTCGATATTTCACATTTGATTTATGTATTTCAAAATGTTAGAAATGCGAAAGATTTCGATTTTTAAGGACGAGGTTCGCACTTTGGGTTTGTTTCGCGCTCGTTCCAAGGACATCTACACTACAACGGTTGTACAGCCAAGGAGCGTTCTATCTCTAGTACATCACATCTTGAAAACGTTTGCCAAAGCCAACATTGTCATTCCACAAAGATTTCACGGTTCAAAATAAAATTTAATTCATAACTTTATTTACACCTGTCATCTCATCAACCAAATTACACTATTCTCTTTGCAATTCAAGTACGCATCCCATCATGAGGTAAAAATTATGTCCTGTCCAGCAGTTTTTACATTATCCGGCTAAAGTTAACAACAAGTCAGTGTAAGTGCATCGAATCTTAATTATTCTCAAAAAATTTATCAGCTGACTTGAGATAGTGGTTACAGGATATCCCAAATGTTTCGCATTCTCACCGGCACCTATTTTTACCAATTTACCCTTCTTAACCTACATGAGTTTGAACCGCATAAAACAAGGCATAAATAGGCATTCTCCGAATGAATAACCCTTCTGATAACAATCACAAAATCCTATCCTTACTTCCCATTTCAGCTTTTAAAGAACCGCACACACACATTCCAGCAATTTGAGCCCATAATTCGCCATGCACCACCAAGAAGCATGAATGATCCCTGCCTGGACAGCCTTCTCGATCCGACTCGGACACGGATGAACAGGTATGAACAAAAGAATAAGAAAATTTAGAAACAGAAATAAAGTCATCCAGTTCTACTAGCTCAGGCACAAGAGAAGGTAAAAGCACCTGAGCGACGTCTTCCAGCGATGATCCTTCGTCACCAAGAATCATAAGCTTGAGCTCTTTCCAGCTTAAGAGGTACTACACTAGCACTAGCCGCATATTTTCCCATGGAATCCAAAGTTGTTCCAGGACTGAAAGAATATATACATACATGTACTGGATCTGAATATGTTTCCATCAATCTCTTTTGTTTCACTTGCGAAAGTCCATGTACTGCATGAAATGAAGGAAGCGAGCGCGGAGGGCTGGAAGACGGAACTCATTGTGGAAGTCGTATAGTGTTGCGGGCGTAGTTATGCTGCTACTACTGGTTACAATGGAATCCGCATCCAGTTCCAGGAGATCCAGTTGCTGGAGGCAGGCAGGCAGGCAGGACATAATGGTCGTCCTTTTCGTTACATACATTCTCTGTCTGGCGTACGTGAAGAAGATATTCTTTCTTTCTTTCGAAACCCCCTTTGGCCAGGACTCAAAGCCAGAGGACTGGAATAAGGCTTTCCTTTGGTACTCGGTCGGGCGGCTGAAAGTTGTAGTAGTAGCAGTAGTAGTAGCGACAACGGTATTACAACATATAGTCGCCACAGACGAGCTACCGCCGCCGCCACCACCACGACTCGAACAAAAACAAAAACATTAGCCAAGCTAAAGGGTGAAACAGAAAGAGTGGAAGCGCCGTCAGATAAGCATCGCCGTCCTCGTCCACCACCACAAGATTAACAGCTCCAGCAAGCTAAGGCGAAGCTCTTGGAGATCCAAAAGTGGAACAAAACGTCTATTATATTATTCATCACACAGATATACACCACCATCCTCAACACAGTCTTTCACCAGTCTTCAAGCCAAAACAGTCACCAACAACAAGACAACTTGTCAACAACATTTACCGCCGCCAGTAATCAACCCAAATATAACACTTGTTATCTCCATCCAAATAATATCAGTCTTGATTCAACTCGAATCCTGTCAGCAGCATCCCAACCTCCATTGGCATCCAAACTCGAGCTCACCCCCAAGTGCCGTTAGTTTCAAATTTTCGCAAGTCCACTCCACGTGACAGCGCAGACCGATTCGTCAGGTACGTTGAGAACCGTCAAGGGTTTTATTTTGATTTCAACCATGTTTACATACAATTTCCCCCTTAGTGTCATACCGGTTAGTTGGTTAAGCGTCATGTTACGGTGACAACTTTCTCCAAATTTTGGTGGCTACACCTTCATCTGGTAGCCAACAATCAACTACTGTATATATTTTCAGTCATATTTTACAAAAAGTAAGTAGAAATCCTGAGAACAGTTGAGGAGACAGGATGTAAACAAAAGCCGTAATTGACATTACCGTGCATATATATACACACATGATGAAATCTTTATCAAACGTGGCATTGTGATAATCGCCGCAGGCAGGTGATTCATAAATGCATATACAACAACCCCAGTTTCAAGAGAATTGCGGATATCCTTTCAACTTTTCAACATTACTACCAACTATGTGACTAAATACTTGAAAAAAAAGACATCCACAATATTTTTATAGGACGCAATGATCCATGAAAGGAAGAAGGAACGTGACAAAACCACGTTGACATTTTCGGAATAAAGGTCGCTTGTCTCTTCAAATTCCACATAGAATGGTAGCTAACGCAGCCCCAAAATTACACTCTAGGACCTTTGCTAAATCGATAGGATTTACACACGTCTCCGACGACATGTGTCTTTCAAAATTTGTCGCTGTCGCCCATGCATGTCATGCGAAAGAGTCTAGGGAACATGATCTTCTTTATCCAACCCCGTAGTATCTATCTTCTGACAACAAAAACGCTTGTAAATATCCATGTTGGATCGAGAGGACATTTATGTATACATTAGCCACATATCCCTCGTCTTGTAATCCTTTGATTTCTCTCCTAACAATAATCGTCTTCCTTTTCATGTTGCAGCAGAGGCGCTTACTGTACGACGACGCTTCTTCGTTGGTCCAAACAGGGTATTTTATTAATCAGTTCAAGGACTACCGCTGCTACTCGAATAGTCGAAAATGAAGTTGCTGTTTGCCGTCTTCCTGGGGATCCTCCTCTGTGTTCTGATCGCTGCCAAGCCGTTTCAAGATGGACAACAAGACAAGTCGTCTGTTGACGCTGCTCAAAAGCGCGAGCAGGCCGTGGACCTTCTGCGAAGAATAACACGAGAGGCTGGTGGTGGCGGCGGTGGTGTGAAACGTGAGTACTTTTGTCCAATCCTTTTACCACTTCCGCTCCTACAATAGCTGCTCTATCTTCCTATGCTATACGCTTCTGTTATAAAGATAAAAGAATCTTGCGTCTACTACAAATCCCCGTCCCGTCAGCTAATGTAAGAACACCAAGAAAGCGAGAGACAGCGAGAGAGAAAGTTGACAAAATATATATACACACCGCTAACGGGACGAAATACAACATTTGTTTACCTAAAATAGTCTCAGGGTGGTGGCACGGCAGGCCGTTTTAATTAGTGCCACCACCAGATGAAGCTTCTGTGTCCTCCCCATCTTGTTTTTTTTGCTCTTTCGAATTTACCCGCCACACAGGTCCTTTTAGGAACTTGCAAAGCGGCAAGCTGTTAGTTACGTAAGCTGCCGCAGTGCATCAGTTGGTGATTGCCGATCCATGCAAAAATTGATTTATACCCCGAATAACCTTTGTTCCTGGGCCAATTCAGCTCTTGGAGAAAGTGACTGACTTGGAGTCTTACACTGACTTACAGGAAGCACGTATTATATTTTTATACAGGCCACTTGGCCTTTTAGGCTTTTAAGACACAAAAGAGCTGCAGGCCCTTCTTCCAAAGGTGAGCCATGTGTTGAAAGTCTTGAGGAAAGTTTTGAAATGGCTCTTGTAGAGCAAAAGTCCCGCTTGACTTTGTAAACACTTTCTCTGGAGCCGCTTTGTAATGAAAATGAGGGAAACAATCGGCCACGGTCCAGGGTGCCGAAGAAAGTCTTTTCGGAATGAATAATGTGCTGAGGCCAGATGTTGCTCGCTTGACTTCTCGCACTTGTTCTTCTTCTTGTGATTAGTTATTCAACAGTATAAACGGATAACGGAGGAACAGTCAAAGGATCAGGGGGAGGAAAAACAAAGCCTTTAGTCAAAGAAGAGGAACCCGGCCGGCTGGAAATTAATAGCTGGAAAAAGTTGATACATTAATGAGAAGGAAAATAAATGCCGGAGCAAATTACACATGAAACAAAACTTTGTGCTTCCAGCCGCTTGCAAGTACCAGAAAGGCCCCTGGTCCGCCTGCGACGCCCAAACCAAAAAGAGGTCCAGGACGTTCACGCTCAAAAAAGGCTCCAAGAGCGAATGCGAAAGCCAGAAAGTTTTGACCAAGGACTGTGGAAAGAAGCGTGGTAAGTTTTTGGTATCCAACCAAACTACCCCATAGACTGAAGAACACAACAGTTTGTTATTATTATTGACTTGACACTCTTTTGTTTTATTAGCATTTTATTTTCTATTCGATTCACAGTGAGGAGGGGCGGATATGGGTGATATATAACATTTACAATTAGATCGAGAGAAAAAGCATTCCAGGCTCTCCCTCACCTTCCTTCATGATAGTCCATTTTACATTCTGACATTTGATATTGAGAATGGCGAGGGCAGGAAATGTGTGATACAATATACTCCTTCTTTTGCTCCTATTCTCCAGCTATGGACTGTACTACTTTATAGTTCACTAACTGTCTGTAGATATATGTAGTTATTCGAATATCGTAAAAGCTGTGGTGTTCAGGGAGGCGGCGATAACATTAGCTGACTGTGAGAGCTCTTGCTAACATTGTATCGTTGTTGCGTTTTTCAGGTCAGAAGCAAAAGGGCGACAACCAAAAGATCCGGGAACGGAAACGCCAGAACAAGAAAGGTGACAAGAATCGAAAACAGCAACAACAACAGCAGCAGCAGCAACAGCAACAAGAGTAAAAATATGCGAAAAACTCTTTAAAAATATATCGCGGTTGTAAAAACAAATAACAAGTGTGGCCCGCTGGGGCCTTGCAATATTCAAAAGCTACAAGACAAACGATAGGACAGCTAACAATTTAAGGATGAGAATACTTACTTGTACTTTAGATACATAAGATATTTGTTAGAACCGGCTTCGCTGGTATTGTTAAACCACTGGGAAATGTGTACATTACATGGTAAACTATAGGTTTATAGAACAAGTTGAAAAATAGAAGAACCAAACAACTTTCACATGAACAACATCAACAACAATTAAAGTCTCTGTAGTGAATGACAAAAGGGATCAGTCAGTTTTTTCGGTGTGCACTTGGTAAGCAGGTGCATTATTGCGACTAGCTGATGTGTAATAGAAGATTTCACATTCTTCTGAAATGTCACAAGGCTACGGAAGCTGAGTATTCATGTATGATGTATGTCTACATATAAGTGGTTAATACAATGTTTCGCACTAATCACAGGTAGGATTATCATGTGTGAAGAGGAGGGTAGTTATTGTTGCTGTTTTGCAAAGAACCCAGGTTTTGTCGCACATTTCTCTTGTTGCTATAGTGGACAAGGAAAGACGGATTTGATATCATAACGAAATATTTTATAGCATGCTAGCAAAACATCTCTTCCTTTCGATCCGAGAGGTGCAGAACAATACTTATCTAACAAGACCAACTTGGTTTTAGCAGAATGTAGGAGGTGGTGGAGTGAACATTTCCCACTCAAACACTTGATTTTGTAACATTATATAATTGCAACTCTGAATCTAAAATGATGACATATTGCTTATATACATATACTCATTTTAACGGTCTTAATAAAGTCATTCGTATTTTGATTTTTAAGGTACATTGTTATTACGATCTGAATGCTCGCCTACCTGTATAATGTTTATAACGACGACACACATTATGACCAGAGCATACATGTGTCCATCAAAGGCTACAGACGCTCTCAACATTTAAACTGCTTTAACATTCAAGTCATACATCAAGCAGTGAGCAAGAGGTACAGAGGTATCGCGTGGTTGAATTCAAACCTACGCCGAAAAAGGCATATTTCGAAGAAGACTAGAGGTTCGGAAGTCGATTCTTGTCTACTCTGCACAGTGGCAGATCATGTGTCTAGAGTACACTGATCTAAACATGAATTAATACTCTCTCTTCCTCAATAAGACGACTACTAGGGGCGAGATTGCAGTGAACAAACTAGTCCTTTAATACTTGGGTAACACAAGCTCCTGTGACGCGAGCTTATTCCGGCCGCCAACACGTTTCAATCGGAGACCGATCAAGTTCTTCATGCAGATGATGAACTGGAATGTCAGACGCAGAACCAAGCTCTTTGTTGGGGCTGATTACGCTAACCCAGAATTTTCGGCCCAGCAGACACGTCAATTTTGATACGATTCGGATCTGATTTGCTGATGTCAATGCCGTTACGAGGGCTCACTGGAGGTGTGGGAGAGTATCCTTTAGAAGAATGTGATGATTGTGGAGTTGACTTGTATGGCACATGAATCCGAACAGCTTCCCCACTTCCACCCGGAATGTGCACTGAAGAAGCAGGACTTGAGTTTCGTACGATGCTGTCGTGCGGAATGATATTCGATGAGGGAGGAGATATTGAGCGGGGTCTGTTACGATCATAAGAATCCACTGATTTGAAGTTCCAGGAAGTGTCATTTTGTGAACTTTCATAGGCCACGGTTTTTGATGACATTCGGTAGTCCTCAGTAACTTTGGCATAGGCAATGTAGTTATCTTGTTCTAGTTCTTGAACTTCTGTACTTCCGGGGGAAGATGACCGGAAATTCATCCGAGATTCTCTGGGACTTGAAGACTGAAGGCTCACAGCTGTCGTTCCGTACTGTATGTAAGGCGTTGGAGATGTTCGCACATTGTTTGGTAAACTCCTTTTGCTGGGAGAAACGCTAGAAGCCATGGCGTGGTACACTTCTAAGGTGTTGAAAGAAGGAGATGCTGATCCTGCTCGTCCGGTACTTGCGGAATCCTTTGCTGGTGATGGTGTTTCCAAACTTGTTCTAATACTTTCGAGCTCTCGTTCAACTCGTTCGATTTCGCTATTTAGCTCCTGCGCGTTTCTCACTGGCAAGGGTGACGGTGTCTGACTTAGCGTACTGCTTCTTTCGTTTTCTTGGAGTTCTGTACTAGGAGACGAAGATGCAACTGGGGATAACTCGGGAACGTTACTGACAGGAGGAGTTTCCACCACTACTGGTGGAGGTAATTTCTTCAGGACTACAATTTTGGAAGGTGGTTTCGGACTTGGAGCAACCTTCAGGTGATCGATGAGTCCAAACGGTCTCTTGGGAAGTTCGTCATCGCCAGGATCGCCGGCGGTGTCCAGCTTTTTCTTTTGTAACTCTTCTGAACATTTTTGATAAAACTCAATGGCTTTATCACTATCACAGTCGAAGTTATTAGGGATACTTGATTGCATGTAGGTAAGTATGTCGTCGATGTTCTTTTTAGCCAACAGCTGTTTCCCGTGCATTTTCAATATGGTGTATGCTCCGCATATGAGAACTTTTTCGCCTTCAAAGATATAGATATCCCATAATCGAAGTGCTAGCTCATACGGAACTCGATCCAGAAAGCATTGAAAGAACCACTTCAGTGTATATAGACCAGAATCCACACCATTCTTGTCGAAATGTTTCTTCAGCTTTGGAAACATGACTTGCAGCACTTTGTCATGATGTCGCTGAAATCGAACAAGCTTGGGGAAGCCAGCAATGAAGAAGCCTATAAAGATTAAAACATTCACTGAAAATATCGCTCAAACAAGGATTTATTACTACCAAACAAAATCTGACAACTTACCATGCATTCGATACCTCGGATGGGTCATTAGCTGAGCCAGCCCCCAAAACGCATCTTCCTCCTCAGGGAAGTAAAATAGTAATAACGCAGCTAAATTTGACATTCCTTGACAATAACCAACTTCGGAATTGTACACAGAATAAGCACTGAGCACGTTGAATAAAGCTTTCTGTCGTTGACCATAGCGCTCCCTGAAGAAGAGATGATCTCTATACGTCCTGTTCACGTCCAAGTCGATTTGACGGATATCAGGTGAATACTTTTTAGCTTCTTTTAGCATTTCCTGTTCATAATACATAATGATAATGTTGTTTCAATTTTGAGGCAAGGTTGATGAAATAAACAGCTAACTTACCAAATATACCCCGGGTTGTTGCTTCCTTAGCCCCTCTAATTCCAAAAATAGACTCCATACTACAGCTCTCATCCTATCAGGAATTCCTTTATACGTTCGTTTCTTTAGCTTTTCACTTTTCACATATTTTCCCCAATCGGTGGTCATTTTCACCCATTTTCCAGCTCTTTCCATCTCGATATTGATACGCTTCTTTTGTTCAAGCGTAGGATTCGGCAGCCGCTGGTCACTAAAAAAATCAAAATTACGTTCGCATTTACAGCATAATCTTTTGCATTAACAGAACAGGTGGCGAAACTTACTGTATGAACCCATAATGGTCTGTAATGTGGAAAATTTCTTCTTTCGGATTCTCCCATTCCGGGACGTCATTTCCCTCGGGTCCTCTGTCATACTTTTCAAAAATGCCTACTCTCTCCTCTTCGGCTTTGTCAATATATTCCTTCTCAGTCTCAACCATAATATCACTTTAACAAATCGACCCGTTGCTGTTGATCTAACAGTGCCGTCAAACACGGTAATCAGTTCATGAACATTCACTCGTACCAAACAATACTTCCTTCGCCATCAAGTGTAGGTTGATACTATACCAGGCAGTATGCCTGAAACTGTCTTCAATTTTCGTTGCTCCGATCAAGACTTCAACTTTCTTTCTGATACGGAAAGGCGATCGGTCTTGCCAAACTATAATGCTTGCAAGAGGGAGGTGCATCAGAGTATCAATTACTTATGGTCAGTCATTTGTTATACGCCTCATCTGCAAAAGCAACACAACCTTTATTAAGTTTTCTGGGAAGTAATTCCTCTTAAAAGTTTAAATCATTTTAAAAGAAACAGTCAACTTACCTCATCATTCGGCCCCTGATTATTGCTCGTAAAAGACCTTGATTGTTGTTGACGGCTATAATCCCAGTAATTCCGCAATCAAGGGGTGAGCTCAACCTTAAAGCCAGCTTAGCTTTTTATGTGCGTCTGTCTGCAACAAAATCATTATCTTATCATTTGACACATTTCCCAAACCAGATGCACTGGACATGAGCCTGCATGTATATACTATACAACAAGTATGAAACTTGGCTGACTCAAACGCCTATTGCACAATTGACGTATTGATACTCGAATATATATAAAATACATAGATTAATGTCTGAATCTCTATCCTCAAATTCATGAGTAACAGCGAATACTCGAAAGTTTGGAAGAACAGGGGAAGTGCTCAGAAAGGGCATACCCAGGGATATAAATCAAAAGCCTCAAGTTACCTGGTTTTGTCGTTTAACGGTTCAACTCGTGGATTTGATAACTTGACCCATTTGACATTAAAACGCTCAAGATTTGTCCATGACGAAAAGTGGAACTTTCATGACATGGCAGGTCAAACCAGCAGATCCCGCAGCAGCTGAGGTGAATGTGAACAATTGTTGATGACTTTAATGAACATGTGATTTCCTTCCGGTTTGGGGAGGGTTTTGATGACTATACAAGTTAAATAGCTGACTAATGCAAAACAACGATAAACCGCGTTTGTTATTATGGCCAGCAAAACGTACACTCGATAGAAATAGCTTTAACTTTTAGACGATTTCACTTAGAGGAACTGTGAACAGAAAGCGTGTCTGTGTTTTGTATTTAGGTTCGTACACATTACATTGATTCTATGCATAATATAAATTGATTCACTTTTGCAAGTGCCTATCATGCATACAGTTAGGTACAGAGAAAGTTTATATACCGTAAGTGGAAGAAAAAGTATGCACGTACTCTGTAGAATGCTCCATCCTAGCCTGTCAAATTTGAATTCCGCGCGCCAGACTTCAAAAGCATCGACTTCATACTTCCATCTGATAAAAATAAATATCAATACATAAACAGCATCAACAAACGGAGTCAAAAGTCGGCAAAAATCAACTCCAACTTGCTTAGTGATCCGGACTTGACTTAGCTGCTTAACAGTTGATCAGATTTTCACGATTGAGTATAATGTTGGTGTGACAAGGTGGATTTTATGAGTGGAAGCAGTTTGGAAGTAAACTGCTTGTAATATATATATAAACATTAAATAGCTTTAGTCAACTGCGTGTAACTTAGCCGATCGGTTTTTCAAAATGTCGGCACACGCTCCTAGTCAGCAGCAACAAAAGCGCAAGGAAATCTACAAATACACTGCACAATGGCCAATTTACGCTATGAATTGGTCAGTTCGCCCTGACAAGAGGTTTCGCCTGGCTTTAGGTTCATTCGTGGAAGAATACAACAACAAAGTTCAGATTGTGCAACTGGATGAAGAAACTTCAGATTTCGTTCCTCGATCTACATTGGACCATCCGTACCCAGCCACCAAGATCATATGGATTCCAGATTCAAAAGGAATGTATCCCGACCTCCTAGCAACATCCGGTGACTATTTGAGGGTTTGGCGATGCGCTGACAACGAAATCAAGCTGGAATGTTTACTGAACAATAACAAAAACTCAGACTTTTGTGCTCCACTCACTAGCTTCGATTGGAACGAGGTTGACCCTAATCTCATCGGAACCAGCTCAATTGACACGACGTGCACAATCTGGGGCCTCGAAACTCGTCAAGCCATTGGGCGAGTCAATGTTAATGGGCATGTCAAAACACAGCTGATTGCTCATGACAAGGTATGTGAGATTCGTGACGCAGCGACTGGTTAAGCTTGCTCCACGTTACATTTTCTAATGATGGTTTGTGTTTTTACAGGAAGTTTACGATATAGCGTTTTCGAGAGCTGGAGGAGGTCGAGACATGTTTGCATCAGTTGGGGCTGACGGATCAGTCAGAATGTTCGACCTAAGACACTTGGAACATTCGACCATCATTTATGAGGACACAACGCATGTTCCTCTACTAAGACTGGCATGGAACAAGCAAGACCCCAATTTTTTGGCTACGATAGCCATGGATGCTTCCGAAGTAGTCATCCTCGATGTAAGAGTCCCATGCACTCCTGTTGCACGACTCAATAACCATCGGGCATGTGTCAATGGTCTGGCCTGGGCTCCTCATTCTGCGTGTCATATCTGCACCGCTGGTGATGATCATCAAGCTTTGATTTGGGATATTGCAGGTAAATGATATTCATTTCACAAAGAAATGAAGGGCAATGAATGCACCTGGCTAGCACGATGCCGTATTTAAACGAATGCCGCATAACTTCCAACTTTTTTCTTGTTTGTAGGGATGCCCAGAGCCATCGAAGACCCCATTTTAGCGTACACAGCGGCGGAAGGAGAAATCAATCAAATACAATGGGGAGCTACGCAACCAGATTGGATCGGCATTTGTTACAATAAATCGCTGGAAATTTTAAGAGTATAAGTCAACTGAATGCTTGTGCACAAAATCGAGTCAGATAATGTATATAATTGGACTTATTTATACAAGTTTTGTAATTGTCTAATCTTATATGACTCCAGTAGTGTAATTGTTGCATATTTGCGTGTGTTGATAGTGTTGAATCAGCATTGTTGATATCAGTTAACAGAATATTTGTGTGCCGTTGAGGTTGTCAACCGTATTATGTGTTTGTATTTAACAACTCTACTGTTCAGTCGCATCAAAAGTTTAGCAATTCTGGACCATGTTTTACGTAACTATTTAATAAACTGTAATAGATGTTTGTGAGTTTTGGATATTTAATAGTACTCGGTCTCATTGTTACGAGTTTATTGCGAGATGTATGATTGATTTACATCAGTTGTATTGTTGTGAGAGTATCGATATCTATGATGCATTTTGCTTTTCAGTTTTGGCTTCGGAACGGGTTCCCATTTCCGCTAGAGTTAACAAGTATTCTTGTAGACTTAATGACAGATACAAATTAAGGCGAGTAAACAGCTGAACGAGAAGACTTTGATATATAAGTATATGTACAAAGCATTGTAAACTTTTGAAGTTTTGCATAAGTGCACTCTTCCAAGGGTATCATCATCAGACATCATAAGTCACCTAACAATGTGACTAACTACGTTGAGAATTGAGCTTATGTGTGAAGACAAAGGGAAACTGTTGCACTAGGTGAAAATACAGACCACTACTACCAGTACGGCATTTTGGACTGTCGAAGGCAAAAAGTCGATCCATCAGAAGTGCGTTTGAAGGAGTCGTCTAAAAGATTCTTCTACAGACAGTACAATAGGATGTAAAGGTAAAGGCATAGCTTTTAAGATTTAAGATCTAAGGATGATAAGGTGCGACGTAAGTTGCTGGAAATTGGCCTCTACGGTTCTGTATGGTGCCTTCCCACCAGTTTTCATCTGAATGATTTGTAACTGCAACCAACAAACGCCAACAGTTAGATACCGACAAGTCTGCAACAAGGAATCGTTGTGATGACAACATTCATGCCTTTCCACCTACCAGTAATCATATCTCCTTTCCTAAACTCCAATTCGCCAGGTTCCTGCGGACTAAAGTCGTAAAGTGCCCTTACATACTCAGGAAGCAGATCTCTCAGTTTGACGTCTTGTGACCTCGACACGCTCTGGGTCCGATGGTACTCGACAAGCTCATTTAGCGAGTTGAACTTGACAACCCAAAGGAAAAATTTACCGACAGTGTCACGAAGAACTTTGAAATGCTGTACACCATCCGAGCATCTGCAGATTGTAAACAAACCGGGAATTAGCAATTTCCAATCAGCTCCTTCCTAGATTATAACCGCATTCTAGAGATTTAGGGTTCCACCCAACACCTTCCATTACTCACTTGACAGACAGAGAAAAATCTCCAGGAGACGACTCTGATACTCTAACAAGAAAACTTCCTTCAGCTTTGTCTGTCAGAAACCCTTCGGCTTCAGCCCTGGTAATTCGTCCACGATACCTATCCAAATGTACCGAATCAATCAAAATTCAGTTTCGCATATCAACTTACATTCCATCAAATGATCTTATTCAAAGGCAACAAATCCCTACCAAGTATTAGGTTTCATTTCAATGTAATTTGACGGAATCAATCCTTCCTTGCCCTCCAGTTCTGCTCGGAACCAATTCGAATCATCTTCCATGTTTAGGATCTGTAAAAACAACAACAACACCACCATTAACCTCACTGTGCCCAGGTTAGAATCTTTTTCAAGTACAATACACCAGTTCCATTACCTTCAAAACTGATCCCCTCTTGAAACTAAGTTCATCATCAGCCGTGGCTGCAAAGTCATGTTTTGCAATGGCTTCCATTGCTAATTTCAAATAAATTGGCCCAGCAACGATCTTTTGGTTCTCTTAATCAGTCTCTTGAAGTTTTCTACCAGTTTCACACCAACTGTAGCAACAAATGGAATTGTCACCAATCCACAATCCGTGACTCACAATCTCTTTTCGGCTTCAAGTTATTACGCCAGTCTCGTTTCCAAATCACTATATTCACTCATCCATTGCAAGTTCATAGAAGTCAAACACCATTAGACCTTCTTTTGACGAGATTAGCAAGCCCACTTCCTTGACTGTAAGAAATGACTGAAAGAGATTATTATTATTGTCCGTCGTCCTCACTCACTCGTTCAGTCAACAAAATCCGTTTGATAAGGTAATGGGAGTGAGTCGATTTCGATGGAGCAAGTAATTGTACGCCTTCTTCTACTTTTCAACACTACACTTCAAATTTATCAAAAAAGAATCAGTTATATCAAGAATTCGCCGGAATCAGCAAAATCCTTTAAAATTCCTGAATCGGAGAAAGCAGTCGAGGCTGCTGCAAGTGGTGAGTAAGGTGAACACTGACCTGTCCGTACAAATACATACTTGGGTGAGACACAATGTATACAAAACTCCAAAACTCACAATCTCACTCTGTGTATTATATTACAGCCTCAAGGAATTCCTCAATGCGTTTCCGTAATGTATTTTGTGAGCCAATTCCCCAACAAACTCATCATTGTTGCTGACCAGTTGACTCGGAGTGATTCACTGCTCAATTGGTTGAGTCATTGTCGATCAAAGACCGAAGAATTGGAGTTCCCCGATGATGGAGTTATCTACTGCGTTACTTGATGTTTACACAAAAAATTCGCACAACTTTCACCCTTTCACAGCGCCTATTCTCTGATTGTAAATACAGTTCAATTTGAACTTGCTAGAGCCGCGTTTCCGCTTCGTTTGCGAAATTCCCAAGAAGACTGGACGTCATCAAGTCGGCGATAATAAACCACATTAGGGTTTCGTAGAAGACCATTAACTAAAAGCCACACGGCCACACGCATGCATGCATAGCTATTAGCTATATACTGATAATTGAAGAGTACATGGACATGGCCGATATGAGCAAATGAGTATCCACTGTCGACATGATTCAGCCAGAGGATATTTATCATCTGCTGTTAAAAGCCAATGGCTATTATAGAATCCATCGGAATGTTGGTTAATGCGTGGACTCGCATTCAGAAGCTCCTCTTAAATTCATGTTCTACTGCTTCTACTTACTACTATTACTGCATTTCTCGACTTTGTACAACTCTTCCTACTATAAATAGTGTAATGACAGGGGATGGCCGATATGTGTTTTCATTGCCGTTACGACTCTCAACTCTCAAGCTCTGGCTAGAAGCCGGAAGTTGTGACGACCATCAAGCATGTGTGGTCAGTTTGCATGGATTTTTGATGCAGAAACGCTGGGAGTCTTGAGAACAAGGTTTAGTTAGATGCAGTTGGCTGAATACAGTTAGCATGTGAACCTTTCTTGAAAGATTCACTTTCTTCCTCAACAACTTTATAGCAACTTTTGTATGAGGAAGAAGCTTTTGTTGCATAATCCAAATGTCCGTAACAGAGTGTAGATAAACGTGTATACATTTTTTTCCATTTTATGTGACCTGATTCCATTTCAAACTGCCGTGTGTTGTTCTTCTGGTGTTAACGACACGATTATGCGACCATGTTATAATATATAAACATGCATTTTATGTGCGAGTTAAACTAATGTTTGACGAAATCTACTCAAGTTTTAGAAAAGTGACCACAAGATGGCGCTCAAAGTCATTTGATTTCGCTTATGGACTTTGCGCTATACTTTTGTACTGTTTCGGAATTATGTTCAAAAAAGGAAATTAAAGGATTGAAAATAAGATTTAATTAATCAATGTTAAATTTTAATACTGAATGCTGAGAAGAGTAGGGAGGTGACAAGGAAAAAAAATCAATTATATATAGCATAGCTTTACAATTTCTTGCTTTAAAGGTTTTTAAGAAAATATTCTTTGGCTTTGGCTGCGAGATCAGTTATAGCGTTTTTGTTTGCTTCGTTTGGAAGATCAGCCTTGGAACCAAAAAAGTTTGGTTTGGCATCCGGGTAGTTTTGTTTGCCGAGCTTGTCTTCTGGGAATTTTTCTGTAAGCGCGTTGTAAAATGGCGTCTGTGATGGACAAAATGGAAGAAAGTCTATTTAGCCGTTTGATCTTATCAATACATTTGATTTGATGGTGGTACAACTCACTTGATCGTTTCCAGTCCCAGCCCAAGCGACAAACATGGGGAACTTGGCATAACAAGCGGCTTCTGCCTCAACCGCTGGAGCGTCAACAATGAATCCAGCTTTGAACTTGCCCTGAACCAGGGCGGCAAGCTGAACAACATGTTGGGCGCCCCAGCCAACGCCGAAAATGCCCAGAGAGTTCTTCACATTTTCCGGGATTTTCGGAAGCAGCTTTTCTACGACTTCCTGATCTCGGGACGCATTCTCAGGTACATCAAGCTCATCTTGACAGATACTTGTCGCAGCTCTCGCTGCGAAGGGCAGAGCTCGGGCATTGGGCGCAGGGCATATGTCCGAGACCCAGGAATAGTCAGGGTCGCCTTCGCAAGTACAACTGCAGCCCCCTGGAGGTATTGGTGGTGGAGGTGGTGGAGGGGGCGGGGGTGGGGGAGTAGCTGGAGGTGGTTGAGGTGGCGGGGGTGCGGGAGTAGCTGGAGGGGGTGGTGGCGGCGGGGGTGGCGGTTTCACCGGGGGTCTTTGCGTCTTGGAGGGACAATGCCAATAAGGACACCACTTGTGACACGGGAATGCGTTGCAAAATATGCTCAGCCACCATGACTTAAAGCTGTCAAAGAATCAAGGCTCACTTTTGTTGTTGCCGAAAATGAGATTTTTGAAATTTTACCAAGGAACTACTTACTTGCTTTGTGGCCCACTAGGACTGGAAATTTTGTTGGGAATCATATTGCCGACGTCGGGCATGAAGACCAAAAAGCCTTGTGAAGCAATTAAGTCGGCATTTCGTAGATTGTCTTGGCTGAATCCATCGTGATCATACACGTATACAATTCCCTTGGAAGCACTTGAATCACCTGTAACGTAGGTGAAGGTGTTGTATTTTGCTGCTGTTTCGAATTTGCCTTTCAAGTTGGCCTTCTGAATTTCTTCGTTTGTAGCTAACATAGAATCGAGATCAGGTTCCGGCTGATCTACTTCGTTAGCAGCTGCTACTAATATTATTTCAAGAAACGCTGCCGCCACCAACAAAGGGGCCACAAAATTTCTCAAGGCCTTTGCCATACCAGCTCCCGAATTCGGGATTTCTCCGCCACTGTTTAACGGAGCATGTTGTTAAATCAGTGTACGTGAAAATTCAATATTATACATATATGATACTTGATAGATAGATGATTAGTTCATGTGTAAGTTGTCTTGAGAGTTTATTGCTCATTGTCCGGACTGAGAACATTTATATATGATAGCTGAGCCAACTATCAACTTTTAATTCAAACTTGCGTGGCTGCCCCCCTTGAAATCAAACTTTATTTTAATTCTGGTTCAGTGCAATAATAATATGCGCACCATACACTTCTAGCTAGTAAATGTGTTCAGAAACTAAACAACTTTCTCCCTTGAATTTGCAATTCAAACAAGGACAAAACTGCCACTGTCAGCTTTCATAACACATTTGGTCTTTATTTTTCATTTCACCTTCTTCTCATTTACTTGTATAATATATATACACACAAGACACCGTAGTCATGAATCGAAAATAAATACAGTTTCTTAACTTCTAATGTTTCCTAGGCCGAAAGGGGTTCTAATTAATTCTGCGTATCTCTTATATAGACAAACCTGAGCTGGAAATGAAGCTTTGTATGGATGGGCTTCCCTTCACAGTTGACAGAGTCTTGTGTTTTTGTCATGCAATATCAAATTTAAAATTTAACCCAGTAATCGACTACAAGTCTTCTTTCTTGTTCTTCCTATGAGCTACAATCAATCCAAAGCAACATGAAATTCCACTGGCTCTTCCACAAGTTTAAAAATATCCTTCAAGTGTTCAAAGAAATCAACAACTTTCGCTTCTATACATTCACCGATACAAAACTTGCAATCTCCATTCACACGCTAAATTACGACAAGATTGTCGGCAGCAGAACTGTAGATATAAATGTCAAGTATAACAATAGAGAACACTTATATACTCATTTAGCAATCTTATCCATAAGATCAGGACCTATATTCATTAACTAAAAAACATGTATAAACTGCTTAGCCTTTACCAAAAATTCATGGCAACCAGAGTACAAGAAAAACTTGGGGCAAACTTTTGTCGTACAAGAGTAAAATTAAAACAGATACACATAGTCTCAAGGGATAATGTCTTTCAACAATTCAGCCAAGGTCAGATCTGGTTGTAGCAAAATCAGATCTTTCATTTTCTTTTTTAGCTCACATCCGCCGCTTTTCAGTAGTTGTAAGGCGGGTACTGGCTTCCTTGGTAAGCGTACGCTGGAGTCGGGTAGGCCGCATAGCCGTAGGCGTATCCTTGCTGTTTTTGAGGGTAGACTGAAAAACGATAAATTGACAGTTAGTTTCCAGACAGGGCTACACACATTTTGGAAAAATCAAAAAATTTGTTAGTCATCCAGACAAATATAAATGTTAGTCAACAAAATTGTTAGCTGCATAGCACGGCGCATGCAATATGGGGCGGGGTTAAATTAAAAGCAGGTCATCAAGGGCTTCAACGCTTACGCAAGGACTTTTACATCATTTTGAAATTTAGCAAGATGGATTACTCTGATTAAGGGTTGGAGAAATTACTTTCTTTTTGGAGAAACTTTTGGAAACAACAAGAGACTCAAAGTGAAAGTTATAGAATATTTGACCAACTTAAAAGTTCTATAAGCAACTATAAAAGGTACAAGTTGACAAAAATAAAATGTACCGGGCATGATGTAGTGCATATTATTACTGGATGCAAATCCCGCATTAGCGTTATAATCCTCATTT
>JAQGBJ010001170.1:0-25878 GCA_034698345.1 Sphaeridia pumilis | reverse complement strand
TGACCGCAAGGTAGCTGTAGCTCAGGGTCTTGATTGTACTTGAGTAGCAGCTGAATGGTGTAGCCGCAATGACCTGCCGTAAGCACTTTGTCACAGGCGTCCCACTACAAAATGGGTATCACAGGTCGTCTCCGCAGTTGCCTTGAAGTGACACTGCGTACTTCAAGTTACATTCTGAGCCACCGACTATGCGCTCAAAATCAGAATGTTGCTTAGAATTGTTGTATTCTCGGAGGTCTTCAAAAGTACCATTGTGGTTTTTAAATCGGTTAACCAGGTCTTTGAGCGGGAAAGCTGGATTGGCTGAAACTGCAAGATAATGAATTCGTCTTAGATTTCTATAGTTTTCCATCAGCTGTCAGCCATTAATTTTTACTCACCTGCGCAGAATCCGTAGAGAGAACAAATACTGGCCCAAATAACGCACTTCATTGTGGTCACTATTTTTACAAACTTTTCTAGTTTCAAAGCCAAAAGAGAAGTTAATCCACTTGGGTCTTTTTAGATGCTTCAATATACGGCTTTATTTTTCCGCCAACTTCCGTCTTGTCAGATTTATCGCCCGAAAATTATCTCATTTGTGTTTACACGGCAAACCATGACCATAGACAACTGACCCTTTGATTATGAATTTGATGAAGTCGGTCAGTTATTTCGATTGGATTGTCATGTCTATTGCGTGCTTATGATTTGTATACCTTTTGCGAAATGATGTCTTTGGTTTATTGAGAACGAGATAGATTACGATATGACAAGAGGAACCGTGCATTTTATGATGGGTGTCCACAGAGTCCACTAGTCCACTCCACTAAACCAGAGTCCACATTGCACTACTTCGATGTTTGGCCGAGTTATTCTCGGACAAGATGGACGCTACAGAGCCGTGTCATAGCTCATTCGAAAGCACTAACTGAGCTCTACGAAAAACTGTTTTGTTTCTGCCAACTCCCCCCCTGACCCCCGACAAAACCCCTGTCCTTTTGTGGACTTGACCTTTGACCGAGTTATTCTCGGACACTGTGAAAGCTACAGAGCCGTGCAATAGCTCATTCCAAAGAGCTAATTGATTTCTACTACGGCCTTTTTAGATTTCTCCAACTCCCTCGCCCTGACCCCCAACAAACCCCATTGTCCTTTCATGGATTTGACCTTTGGCAGAATTATTCCCTTACTGTGTGAGAGTTACAGGTTCATGCAGTGGATCATTAGAAAGAGAAAATTTTGTTTGTTGTTTGGACTTTTTCATCCCCCCCTACTCTGACCAGTTGAACCCCCGCCCTTTTGTCGACAAGCCCTACGCTGGTGTTATTCTCGAGAACCTCGAGAACTTTATAAAAAACTGGCGGCGTACTTCACATTCAAGCTGTTGTGAATTTGTGTAATATAGTCAGATGAGTAATCAGGAAAATCATTAGTGAGTGGAGAAACTACTGTTGCTTTCAGACACTAGCTACAATAGATTTCCCATTCGTGAAGAGATAAAAAGGTTTTGCAGGCTCCATAGTTTTTTCAATGGCAAACAATTGTAGTGAGAATGTTTCAACCAGTAACATTGCTCATAAGGTGAAAATGAATAGTTCATGAGAAAATGTTTTTCAATGCACAGCAAAATCAGGTTCGACGCAGAGGTTTTACAACAACGTTCACTGTTTTAAGCTGTATTCATTTTCAGCATTCAAACGCCAGGAACGAGTTCAGTTTCTCGTCAAAACGTGGCAGATTCAACGCCGATGCCCAGTGAGAACCAAAAAAGCACCAGCTCTCATCAAAATCGGTGTTAACCCCAAATCGAATTAGGGCCTTGCGCTCCCGATTTGACCAGCGAAGTGTCACCTCCGTTGCACTAATCTGATTCGTAATATTTTTATAGCCGACTATCATGTACCTAAAGGTCGTGGTTGTTTCGCCGAAGCTCGGGCGAAGTCGAATTGACCGGAAAAATGGTCAAATAGTACGAGTCCCAGAGGCGGCCTTTTACGAAGCTATACCAAAAACAAACTCGAAACTGCATTATCATGCACCTCAGAAATTCTTCTCCCGTAGCCTCATTTGAATGGCATTTGCGGTTTCAGCACTGCTGTAGCCTCTAAAAGCGCACATATGCGTGGGGAGTGGCTGTGGTATGCGGTGGCTGTTGCCTGGTTTGGCGATATGCTCGCGTTGTAGCAGCGGATTCTCTCCGTGTGGCTTGCTACAGATGGTGGTGGTGTTTAAGCAACACAATATATGGCGCTAGCGGATTGGCGTTCAAGAAACCTTTGACAAAACCGGTTTCCAGACAGGTCTGGCTCCGGATATCACTATATATTTATACGTAGCACTGGAGAATTTTATCTTCTCTATCGGCTCTGTGGCTTCGCTTAATACTGCCCTATTCACGCAATGTGTTTGGGGCAAAACGAGACAGTTGCTGCCTGGCAAAAGTGCACAATCAGCGATTCACTGAGTGAAAGAGCAGCAGCGCGGTCTCGTCCCGTGGAAAACTTTGTGGTGAGTTTCAGTTTCGATCATTCCCGTTTAATCTGAATGCTGATTTGAAAGTTTAATTGACTTTTATTGTCTACAGGTGCATCGTCAACAATTTACTGCAAAAGTGTTGCATTTAGAGGAATCGAGAATTGCGCAAAATTAGTAAGTCGGTTTACTTTTAGTATAAAGAAGGTGACATCTCTGGATCTGTTCGTCATCCAGTAGAAATAGAAGATCTCTAAGGTTAGCTCGCTTTGAGCATCGCAGAGGGTTTGGGGAGTCGAAACTACAAATAAAACTACCTTTCGATTCTCCAATGCTTGCAGTAAACATGCCCATCGTACCTTGTGATTACTTTGAGCAAGAAAACGAGCCAACATCACCCTTGTCAGTGATTAAAAAACTAACTTTCACCTTCTTAGCAGATTGGATACTAAGTGCCGGTAATTGAAAGTTTATTTTCAATGATACAGTGTTAAATACAAAATTGTAACAGTAAGGTAATAATATACGTAACTGTGTAAATGTGTAGCTACGTTTACTCGAACTCAAAGCTTTCCGGAAAGCACAAGCACGGTCCGAGCTCACGTCATTAACTTAGATATGAAGGACGCAAACAATGATATTGATCCTGTTCAAATGCGACATTCTTGAGGCTGAGACCCTCTGGGTAAAACAAAGGAATGTTTTCTCCCCATTATGGAGCTTGTGGACATTAAGTAAGTGCAATAAGTCCACAACCCTTCTTCAGTCACTTGCATTGTGTTATATTCTTCTTCCAGCTGCCACCCGGAAATTGCTATATATATATGATAATATAGACTAACTTTGGCAAACTATATGATTATGATCGAAATACAAGTCTGGACATCTGGCTCCAAAATTCTCGCTTTTTACTATATACGGAACGTTTTTAATTTAATGTGATTTACCACGTGAGGGCAAACTGACTTTTGACCCGGTTTTAGGTGACCCAGGTCAACCATAATATTGAAAATGCATGACTTAAAAAAGATTACTCTTTCCAAAAAGCCGCATGGTCAATCCGTCAAATCGTTTAGTAAAAATGTAATGCGGTAGGATATATAGATTAATCTCTCGAAGTAGCTAAAGCTACCTAAAAGTTGCACGAACGAACTTTATAGGAGTTTTATGTCATGCCATTTTTCTCCAGGGACGGACCGCATGAGGCTTTTAAAGCTCCCGCCACTCCTAAAGCGTTCATTTCACATTTCAAATCTTGCTTTCCATTCAATAAACTTTAATAAAAAGCACGCATGTTAACAAACCGCCTTTCCATGACACGAAGAACAAGGCTGATACGAAAGACAAATTAGACATTTTTGAGGACGGCGTTGTAAAGCCAAATACAACAAACTAGAAGCTTTCAAACTTTTGACCGCTGACTTGAGTTATAGAAATGAGTCCTGAACTGGTCCTCCAGTTTCCCTACCAGCAACTTGACATCAGCCTGGCTCTGCCACCTCCAAACATTCTGCCTTACGTCCTTCTGATAGCAACGTCCACCAACTTTATCAATTTCCAAGTCATCAAAGTCCCCTTGATTCATGTCGATCTTGCCGAACCGACTCTGGAACAACACCGCGGAACCTTGTTTCTATACCGCGACAATACCGAGCTGTACGCCTACCCCTTAGAGAGCCTGCCCTTGAAGAACACCAGGTTTCTGTATACAGTTGTAGATTGCCTCAACTTTCGTCAGCGTCGCTGTGGAGTCAAGAGCGAGCATCTCTTCGAAGCTCTTGAGCAACGCTTTTCTCCTTCGACGACCATCTTGTTGGTACCAGAGATAGTGGGAACCTCAGCTGCAAAATCTCTACTCACGTACGAATTCAAGGATGAATTCAGCATACAGCATTTTTTCACCAGCACAAACAGCGTCCTCTTCCTCATGGAATATTCCATGGAGTCCAACAAATCCGGGTTCCATCGAGGCTACGTTAAATGCAACACTTGCGAACCCTTCACTTATGGCGAGTTTCACGAAGGCGACTCTACACACAACAAGATCGTCTGCACCGCCTTAGAAAGCTCATGTTGGCCAGCAATGACCACTAGCCTGTCTCATGGAACCCAGAACGGAAAACGGGTTTTCTGGAAACCAAGAATTCAGGATTCGGGGCCCAAATTCCTCCAGTCGGGGTCTCAGAGCCTGGCATGTCTTAATCCTCGTCCGCAGCAACCAAATGGGAAAAAACGATTTTTTGTGATTGGTTATTGGGAGCTAACAGGTCAAATTGAATACGTTCTGTCGATGGGAAGCAACCGAAGCGCCCAATCGAACGAATTCCAGTGTACCACTAAATCTTATAAATATGGATCAGCGGCGACAACTTTTTCAAATCCATCAAGCAGCTTTAATGATGCAGAAACCGTCATGTTTATCTATCCAAAAATCGTTGCCGAAGACATGGTTTTCATTACCGAAGTCAATATCGTCCAAAAGTATTCCGCAATCGATTTGTACATCAAAGTTCTCGAGTCAAATTTGTGGTACGCCATAATTGCAACTTTCTTGCTGGCCGCCGTGATCTTTGCCCTATTGAGCGGCATTGACATTCGCCAAAACAGGCGCTGCAGAGGCTGGACGAATCGCTTTACCAATTTTTTTGGCTTCTTCGCCAAACTTTTTGTCGACCAGTGTCATGCCGAGTTGCCCGTTCCGGAACGAAGCTCTGTCATTTTTTGGATTGTAATCCCCTGGCTATTGGCAAATTTGATTTTGTCCAATGGTTTCAAAGGCTGCCTAAAATCCAGGTTCTCAATGGCCTTCCCCTATAAACTTGCAAACTTTGACTCTTGGGAAGATTTTTCCGAATATTCCTTGTATTCTTTTGGACCTCCAAGCTACTGTGACTTTCAGCAGGGCCTATCAAGTGTATGGGGAAATTTCGTACATGTTGAAGAGTCCTGGCTCATGTTTGAAGTCACTGAAGGTTCGAAACAGTGGAATTGTACAAACATGAATCCAATGGTGTCACTGGAACCAGACGAAAAATATGAAACTCTCAAGAAGCAATTTTCCCCAGTGACCAGAGCAATGTATTCTGAATTTGACATTTGGGCTGTTTACACTGTTTGTGACATCGGAGGTGCAAGTGCAAGGGAAAGCAGACAGTGTTCCGACCGTTTCGAGCGAGTAACAAAGCTAGCACAGATGCACGTTCGTTCCCATATTATTTGTCCGCAAAGCATTTCCAAGTTCATTGGAAGAGAATATATTGCGAATGTTGCAAAATGGAAAAACACGGAAAACTTAACCGATGTCGTCGTACCTACAAACTGGGCTACCCAGTCCAAGTCAATTTGTCCCAACGGCTACGCACCACATTCGGGCGACATCTATGGCGATGATGACGTCACCAAAGTTTTTTGGATGACCCGGAGACATAAATCTGCCTTCGTCACAACAACCAGTCTTTTCCCGTGGCATTGGAACCTGTTCAAAAAAATCATGAAAGCCGACAACAGAATTAAGTTTGCTCATAGCGGCTCCAACCAGTTGAAAACGTCCAGAGCTCAGCTGTTAGACCGCAATCCCGTCAACTTCAAGTACTATGTTCCGCGTACAACCCAGCATGACGAGTGGATGGCCCGAAGAATTGGCTTCTTATTCACTTCAGGAATGCTTGACTTTTGGAACAAATGGGAACAGTTTCTCCGACCTCTGGTCAATGAAAGTATTTCGGCTGAAATTCCAGACGCCGAAGTTGATGTCAAGCCTTTGAGTCTATACGATCCTTCATTGTCCTTTCTCTTTCTCGCAATTCTTGCATTATTTGCAATGTGTTCTATTTCGTTCCTCCTAGAGATTAGCGCCTCCCTTATACAGTTTGAAAACCAATAATAGCAAATCAGCAATTAAATTATTTCAATAGCTTCTTGCTTAACTCCAGCCTATAACATGCAGCAGTTTCAGCTAGGATTATTCGGCTAAACTACAGCTACAGTGTGACATTGAAGTTCTTGATTCTATTCAAAATCGCGGTTGTCAAGTGTAACTAGGATCTCGCGAAGCTCCACCTCCAAACAATTATGATGCGAATCTAGCTCATCAAGCTAATTTTTACCAATTCTCTCATCATTTGTATACTAGCTGCACAAAGTGTATCAGTGACGTGGACATACGCTCAAAAACATTCGATCTGCAAACATTTTGCAGAAACCAAAATTTTTGGGAAGCAAGGCTAAAGTTTAAGGAGCATTTTGGAGTATCAACAGCTCCTATTGTGAATTCGATTAAAAATTGGACAAATAAACATGAAACCGAAGGATCACTCCCACGTAAAAATCAAGTTCCAACGCGCAAAATGGCCGAAGAGGACCGTATCCTGCAAATGGCATACGACATGCCATTTGGCTCCATCAGGAAGCTGGCTCAGCAGATGGGCAGGAGTCGTGAAACTGAGGAAGATTTTCACGAGAAGATGCGCTTTTCCAAGCCGACCAGAAGGCAAGTTCTACACCAGGATGACCCTGTTGCCAGGTGAGTTCTAAACTCCACTCACAAGAAGTGCCTCAAGTGTTTACTAAAAGCGTCTTGTCCTGATTCATGTAGCAAAGATTCGCTTCTATTTTCTATTCAGTTCTTGGGGAGGAAGTTAAGAGACTTTACGTCTGGATAGACTGAATTTATAGAGGATGAACAAGGAAAGAAGATAAACGTGAACGGAACTGCTTACAGGTATGAGAAACACATTCTCTCTCCAAGTCCATCACATTGCTACACGTATACCTTCGTCCCTTTTCGTAGTCAGTTGTGTTCATTCGTTGGTTAGTAATAAGTCAATAGGAAATTTCCGAATCTAAAAAATTTTAATACGTAAATTGATACAGTAAACTAAATTTAAGCTTTTGTCTGTAGTCCTTCAAATTCTGAACACCGGGTGGACTTTGGCCTAGGACCGTCCCCTCTGTGTCGTACAATGCGCCGACACCGCTGTCCTCATCTGTTTAAGAATCGCTTAACTGCAAAGAATCTATCAGAATTGTTGTTTCAATGCAGACATGATCTAACCTTTCACTTCCCCCAAAGCTCCTTTCAGAAAACATACGTTGTAAGGCTCGCTGATGGACCTTCCGAAGTCTTCCACTGAAACACGTTGAGCTGATGAGACTTTTTGGATGGAACAAAATATTTAGTTGCCTCTCTAATTGCTATCAAAAGTTTGTATCAAAAAGTACCAAAAACTTTGTACTTACGAGTGGTCTAAAACGTAGCTGGAAAACGTGTTCCCGTCGCGGAAAATACCGAGCTGAATCTTGTCTCCAACAAAATTCATAGAAGAGAGCAGTTCTTCTGTCCGCCATTGCTCCTCGATTTTCGCCTCGACTTTTCCCTCTTCAGTGATGGTCACTTTGCGAGTGGCTAGTTTATAAATCATTGGAACTTGAATACACCCCATATCAGAATTTTCAATCTTGGTCTTAAATTTGTGGGTGATTAGCTCCTGAAATGCCGCGACGAGTTCTGTTGACGAACCTTGTTGCTTATGTAAGCACTTCAAGTTGATTGTTCTGCCGTTCACGCTAAAAAGCTCTCGATCAGCTGGCAACCCTGAAGTTTATACAGATTTCATACAACTTAAGTCTTAAAAAACGCTAAAAAAGTTTAAAAAATGATATTTTACTATTTTATTTTTTTGTGAAAGGTCAACAAACGCCGGCAAAAGAAGCAAAAATTAACTGCTTTTAGGGTATGTGAATCCGCGCCACTCGCTCATTAGGGGCCTGTGCAGTCACCGCAGCGCTGCACACAACATATTGTAGTGCATAAGGAAATTTCAGCATATATGCATGGCTCTTCTTTCAAAGTCAAATATCTCCAGGAGCCATTGGGGCCTACAACCATATTTCCTGAATTCCCTTGACGAGATCTACAAAATGGTGTTGGTCTCGTCCCGATCAGAAACAACTCACTGGCGCGTGTGCACTGTTAATGTTTTGGGTCTTTGTCTATTCCAGTGGCCTACTTCCTGGGAGCCTGGCTGAACGAAATCCGGCCCCGTGCAATCGCGCAGAGGAGCTACTGGAGCTTCAAGCCAAGAAATAGTGGGGCACGTTCAAATAGTCAAGTATTATTCATGAGGAGCTGTTAGTTCATTGATAAACAAGGTTAATAGTCGGAAGTTAATTATTGGACTTCCTGAATCGCTAGGTTACTATTTAGATTTCGTTTGATCTTTGAATTCTTCAACTCCTTATCCTTACGGAGATTTGAATACTTTAGCGGTAGTATACGTACTGTGTAGTAATTAGCTAAACTGTTATCCACCATTTCGATTTTTTTCAATCAATAAAGCATTCATAAAAAATCACTTTGCTCAATTACTGCATGCTGCAGGTCTTTAAGCAAATACTACAGTCATCTTAGCCGGGGCACCTCAGCTCCACGCCCCGCCTCTTTCAAAACTTGAACATCCGAAATACTAAGTCATCGAATATTCTTAGGATAGCTTCTATTCTAGTTGTGCAAGACACTTTTGGTTTTTTGTTTTCATGGACTAGTTCAGAGCAATTGACATTGAATGGGTCATTTGTGATTCATTTTTTGAAAGGTACGGTAGAAATAATTCACCATAGCAACACAACGCCGGACTTCCCATGGTTCGATCTGAAGCAAGTTTTAAAGACTACACATGTATCCTGCATTTCATTTTATTATTGCCGCTGTATATTATCATAAATCTCACTCGGTATGGTATTATCACGTATTTTTATTAGCATTTCAAAGGTCCACCTGTGTAGCCTAGGCTTAACGCCTTTGCGTTTTGTTCAAAGCTGTGTATATATTAGATCAAAATTCAAAAAACTCCCGAGCACCACGACTCCCGTCAAAATACTTGTTGAAACCCAAAGTCCTGCTGCTGCAGAACCACTGAAAGGTAAAAAATTGAAGAAAATTTAATAACCTCCTTTTTTGGCGCTACATTAAAAATTGGACGTTTTGAAATTGAAACTTACGCGTATTCATTCAAAGGAAGAGTTTCCCGCTCCAACCAATCCAAGACATACTGAGGTGAATTGTGTTCCTTCAGATACGTGGACAGCGTGTCTCGAACTTGTTTGTGGTAATTGTCAAGGTATGCCACCTGGTGGTGATAATTACAAAGAGATTTGTAAACGTTAAGTTTTTCTTAAAGCCCAAACTTTTTTAGTACCTCTTCAGCGGTGAGAAGCGCAGGGAGAATTAACTTGAGCTGAATCGGAGCGAGCGTCACATCTTCGAACTTCAAAAAGGTCTTTTCGTCATTGACGTAAACGGACCGGATAATGTTTTCGATTCTGATTCCAAAGTCGCCTTCAAGGTAGTACCCGGGTTCTGAAGTGGAAAAACATTAACAAAGAACTGGTAACTAGGAAAGCTTCAGGATAGAACCATTTACCGTCTGAAGTGAACATGTTTGCATCAAATCCAGGATCGCCACTGTAGGTCCTAGTCCCGATGCCGAAGGGTCCTTCATGGACCCCCAAAAAGGCCCCAATTCCATGACCAGTTCCATGGCCGTAGTCCAAATGTGCTTCCCACAACGCTTTCCTCGCCGAAGTGTCCAAAACACTTCCGACAGACCCCGTGGGGAACGTCAGACTCTTAAGTCCTATGACGCCCTTAAGGACCCTTGTGAAAGCGTCTTTCATTACGGCGGGAGGCTTTGGCCCAAAATACACGGTTCTGGTGATATCAGTGGTGCCGTCATAATATTGACCGCCGGAATCGACCAGGTAGATTTCGCTAACGTTAAGCTTGCGGTCAGTTGAAGGGATCGGACTGTAATGTGGAAGCGCTGCGTTGGGGCCAGAGGCGGAAATGGCTGTGAAGCTTAGATCGACAAAATTTTCTTTCGTGCTGTAAGAAAAGTAAAAAGTTATGAAAATGAAAATGTTAAGCGCGGCAAATTCAAATTTCAAAATAAGTACCTTCTAAAGCCCTCAAGCAAGGCGGCAGCCGACATCTCAGTAAGTTCCGTCCCATTCGCCATCAAGTGTTCAAGGGTCGCCAAGTACTCTACGACAGCAGCTCCATCTCGCACATGCGCTGCAATCATCCCTTGGACTTCCACATCGTTTTTGATAGCCTTCATTAGCGAAATGGGCGTCGCTCTTATAATGAAGCGGTCACGCTCATTTCCCAGTGCGGTCAAAGCAAGCGTATACAAGTAATCGTTGATGGCACTGCTGAACCATATTTTGGTGCTTGAAGCCGCTCGCTCAGCAGCCAATTGCGCGATGCGCTCTCCGACGCTTGCGTAAGGATAAATAGTTCCGCCCATCGAGGTCAAGCGCTGCTGAAGTGGCGCGCTCACTTTGGATACATCAGTGAACAAATGAAACTTGTCAGGCTCGACTACAATGTAGCTGAAGAAGACTGGAGTGAACTCAACGTCACGACCCCTCAGGTTCAAGAGCCCTGTGAAACAGCGCCAAAATTTAAATTTCCCGCACTTTTTGATAAAAATGACCCTTCCCAACCAATTTGTGTCAACTTACATGCAGTCTCATCCAACTCGGAAACGACCATCATATCTGACCCCGTGGCGCTCATGGCAGCGCGCACCGCGCTCAACTTGTCCTCAGCGCTCTTCCCACTAAACTTGATATCCAATTCTTCAACTCCCGTGGTCGAGCAAGGAGGTCTTGACCCAAACTGCTCCCAAACGACATCGACAATATTTACACCTTTCAACCTATCAAGGCGCTTTCCAGCGCTCACTAGCTGCGCGCTGAGGCTTTCAAACTCATTGGACGAATACAGTTTAGCGTCCACTGCAACCCGGGTAATGTCTGCATTCGAAGCCAACCATGCCGTTAATCCTGGAACATCCGGTGCGCCCGACTTCATCAGCGTCCAGTACTGGGGGTCAAGTTGCTGCGCTGCTTGGATCCAGTAGCGCGAATCAGTCCACAACCAACCTTTGCCGCTAGACGTCACCACCGCTGTTCCAGCTGACCCATCAAAGCCTGTCACAAAAGCACGCCGGTCCATGCAGGCGCTTACGTACTCGCTCTATAACAGGTCAAAAGCGTTAAATTTTCTGCGTGCGCGGTTCAATAAAATATTTCTTTCTCCTCACCTTATGTTCATCATTGGCGGGGATAATGAACGCTTGCACTGGCTCTTCCACATAATTAAGGTCCGAAAATAACCGTGTCAAGTTACCTAAAATAAGCGCAGCGTTCAAAATATGCATTTTTCAAATTCGCGCTCTGCGCTTTTTCAACCAAATATAAAAAGCCCTAATGAAAATATATTTTTTGCTTTATGTAGCTTTGACACTTGTTGCTCGCTTGCCAATACTCACTGCGCGGATCGCTGAAAAATCCGCCTGGATTTTCGCTTATCGCTCTTGGTTTATCGCTTGCAAATACATAAATCCCATTGTAAGCTGATCTACTCTCATACTCATAGTTTGTTTGCCAAGAGGTTTTAAGTCGCCGGTCAATCAAATATGGACCGTGCATCAGCATAAGCTGGGAAGTGATCAAATGTTAGAGATATAACTCGTTTATCTTTTATTTTGAGCAGCCAATTCGGACCATCCAAAGTCAAGAATAAGCACGGACGGGGTTAGGCAATTGAAGCATGTAATTAATTTGGCCTACTATTCATCAGCCAGATTTGCTTCGTGCGTCAGAATGGAAGGCTATAGCTGACTGCGAAATAGAACCGTGATTTGCAAAGCTGAAATCAGCAAATATAGATACGCAGTTTAGCGCCGCAGTAAAAATTTATATTTTTGGCTATCATTTTCCGGGTTTACACAACCATAAAAACTACCAATCTTTTCTCTCCTTAATTTATTTCCATTTTCCATTTCGTTGATGACGTACCGGAAAGATGCATTTAGCGCTAAAACTGGTCATTTCTAACTACTATTTTCTCCAATTAGAAAAATAGGATACTTGTGTGGAAGCAAAGAATAACTTTTGTTGTTGTTGAGTCAAACTGGCAATGACAACGGTTTAATAGGTAGGTTTTAATAGAAAAACTCTGTCGTTTTGGGTAACAAATTGCCTAACTGCTGCCCAGCCCCTGATGATTGATTCTTGACAATCTACAATTTTTTTATACAACAGCATTACAGTATATTACGAGAGATTCGGATTTAGCAATGATTCGAATTAATTGCATCAATTTTTCATGAAAATAAATACAGATTTTTGCGAAAAACGAATTTCTTGAAGAAGTTGCGGCTCTTTCGGCGTTGTAATCATAGAATTTATGAACGAAAAATCGATGACTGAAATAACAGGTTGAAGAAAAGAAAACAAACAAAAACGAGCTACTTGGAACCTAATTCTTGTGATTACAGCGCTGAAATTCGAAATAATATATACAGCACAGACGTTTACCAACTTGTGGATCCGAAAAAGTTTCCGACTTATGGCCAGAAATACTGTCACTATTTTTTATTTTCCGCAGTCCGTAACTGAACAGTTTTTTTGCAAACTCGAGACCATTCAAGTATATATCGAATTCCTGAAAAAAAGCAAAGGAACATGGGAAAAGTACACAATTTTCTCTCAGCAAAAGCTTCTATGATTCGGGGTTTGCACCTATTGCGCTTTTTCGCTAGTTTAGGATCTTTCCCGATCCAAATCGACACTGGAAACATTCAAATTCGTCAAGTGAAGTAAAAATGGGGTCGGGCCATCTACTGGTTTCTGTACTTGCTCTGCGGTTTGCAGACTTTGTATCAACTTGTGACCCTCGGTCTTTCAATATGGAACCCTGCTTGGTTCAAGTTTGAACACTTCAACATTCACGCTATCATAGCCGCAAGTTCCGTGTATTCTCTGATAACTTGGTGGAAGTTCTTCCACGCCGACGCGGGCCTCTTCTTCACCACAATGAACGGCATCCTCAGATCTAACGCAGCGACGTTGCCGATGAAACTGTCGAAGCAGACGCTGATGCTCTGGTTCGGCCCGTGGATGAGCATTGCGGCAGAAATCATGGCATACCTGGCGCTAGTCGGAGATCCTGGAAGAGCGATGCACTTGTACTTCATGTACGACCAAAGTGGATCTGGACCTTCGACGTCGATGGATTGGGCGATGTATGTCATTTCGATGTTAGGTTCAGCGCTTGCGGTCGCAGCCGCGGGTACTGCAATTTGCACTTCCTTTCTGCACATAAGTTGTTTGGAAATGATCAATAATAATCTGGCGGAAATAGAGAAACTTCTGTCAGCGAGGCAGCTAACTGATCAGAAAAACTGGGCTGAAATGGACTTCCGGAAGATCAGACAGCACCAACTGGTGGTTCGGCGATGTAACCTCGTCTTCTCCGACAGCATTTTCGTCTACAAACAGTTTCTGCTTATCACTGCTGTCTTTGGCTTGTTCGCCACCATTGCCTTCTTTGGCGGAAGTGCCCTATCAACCACACTAAACCTGCTCTTCGGCTTCTACGCAATTGCATTCTACAGCGTCATTTACGAACGAGGCTACGTTGCAGTGTCCGGGTTGGACCAAGTCAAACGAACTTTCCTTCGAACCGCTTCTGTTCAGCTGCAGTCGAACGCTTAGGAGCGGCCGAAGCTAGCAGTGCTTGTGAAGCAGATTCGATCAGTTCAAAATGAAGGCATTCAAGTTGGGGATTTCTGCACCCTTGAACGCCTTTCGACGTTGGCCTTCGTGGAGTTTACTTCGACTTGCTCATCGCATTCACGTAATTATATGATGATGAAAAATTTCACCCCCTGCAAAAATTCCAGGTCTGATGCTTAACGTCAGGACATATTAAGAGAAAAAATTACATTTTGGCTCGGGGGCAAGTCCTTTGATTACATCTGGCTGGTTGTTAGCTCTCACCAAAGATCTCATAGATTCATCCGAATGTGCAATTAAAATTCTGTTCAAATAACTTTCTCGTTCATAACTTTCTACACTATGGCCTAACGATTTTCCGGAAGCACTTATAGACTAGTTGCAAGTTGAAGCCTGAAGTAAATAATGTTTTCTTTGAAATAATACGCTTCAAATCAACCGGGGCCCAAATAATCTCTGTTTTGAAGCAATTTTAGTCGCAATCTTAACACAATAGAGACTACTTTAACGACGTTCAAAACTTGTTTTAAAATTAAATTCCTCTCTACTAGTTTAATTTTACTTATTCTTAAATGTGTTGACCGTTATACGACGCTAAGAAGATGTTGCAAACTCAACCATACCACTCTGGGCTTCTAACGCTGCGCAGTTACCGCTAGAAGTTTTATCTTCCTTCCATGTGGCAATGGATAAAGTTATGTTTTTCGTTGTACTGGGACGCTAATGACTGTGCTAGGTAACATTGAGTCATGTAATTTTCATTTTCTGAAGAGACCTTATTAGGTCATGAGTCATGACATATAATGTGACAGGAGTATGACTTCTGCTCATGACTTGAACCTAACCAGTATGGTCGTTAAAATCAAGCAATAAACCGGAAGACGGAGTGTGGAAAGCAAGTTTCAAGTTGGTTTGAACTTCTTGAGTTTCATACTAAGTTCAGTTAATGTCGTCACCATCTCCTGTATCTATCAATATTTGAGCCCTCATCTAAGAATCAGATCCTGTTCGCTTTATTTAAAAAATCGCTCGACTCCGACCGACTTTTTAGGACCAGTTCAACAGTTTGCTTCCAAAAGCCGGCAATGCCACGCAACTTCTCTTCTTGCCAGTTGTCAGAACAATCACAGCAGCTACGAATTGCTAAGAAAATCTTCCATTTTTCCAGCGGTTTTCTAAAAAAATGAATTTCAAGTCGCCAGAAACAAGACATCCCCCGAAGTGGCAATTCCAGCATTCAGGTGCATTGCATGCGAATGGCTCCTAGTAGAAGGTTTTTGCAAATGTTAAGGTCTTTTTGTTTTTTCAACTTATCAAGAAAACATCTTTTTGTTATTCGAAAAAATCGACCATTGCCCAAAGCCGAGTATGAATTATTTTCAATCTCAATCTGAGCTTCTCACAATATATTTTGAAAATCAAGTTGAATTGCGATTTCTGACTATCACGGGACTAGCAACCGCGTAACGTTTAGTTTTTTTCAACTTGTTTCCAATACACAAAATCCATCCCACAAAACTTAAGAACAAGGTTTCAAGCGCAGCTTTTGGAACGGCTATTCAAAGTTACAGTCGAACTAGCAGCGGAACAACTATACCGAAATCGATTGGTATCGACGTTGATAATGCATATGCAATGCTCAAAGACGAAGGTGCATTACCACATTATGTAATTTTTTAAGGTCAGCGCAGCCGATACTTGATGGCTCGAATCAATGAAAATTGTCGTAGTAGCCTCTTCCTAAAACCTCCATCAAACTGTATCAAAGATCTTGAATTCTCTTCAATTGATGCAAGTTGGAGAAGCAGAATCAATGTTTTAATACCTGAAAGTTTTTACATGCAATATCTTAGTTGGCTCATGAAGTTTTTTGCTCTATTCACGGCAACATTAAATCTGAACTGGCTGTCACCAAATTGGTAGACAGAAGTCTTCACATGTGTCTCCTACGAGAGATGGTGCTGAAGAGCATCGCTTTTAGTACCAAGTACTTGTAATGGTCATCTATGCTAAAAACATGAAATTTGGCTTGTTTCGTTTATGTTTTGCTTGGTTTTTGACGTTCGAAATCGAAGTCGTCGAGTATGTATCGATTTGAAAGAACAATTTAATAATTTTTGAAGCAAGAAAAAACATAAAATAAAAATGCATGAAATGTACAGAATTCAGCAGGAGGTCGTCATGATATCAAAAATAAAATAAAATTTCAAGTTTTTGTGCCACATACTGCGGTGGTTACATTGGTGAAGCATGCGGTTGGTTGACCAAAAGAGAAAAAAATGACATTGATGCTGTGTTGAATTGAAAACATTCAAAATAAGAAGTCGGTGACAGCCTGATTCAAAGAAAAATCTATCTGAAAGATGAAGGAAAGGATCTTCTCGCGTATAAGGTTATCCGACGCTATCTGTATGAGTCTGGTGAAATTACATGGCGAATTCTTGCTGCCTTGAATCATTCTTGTAAAAATCCAATGTCCATCGGCGGTGGAGAAAGCCTCATATGTCTGATGAGGCGGATGCGTACGACTGTTGAAGAATCCGTTGCTCAAGTCAAGTGTCGTGGTTAAGGGATGTAGCTCATTCCATCTCCTAAAGAATCGGGCTCGGTTCTTGGAATGGGGTGGACTTCCTCGATAGTTATTGAATGTAGATGTTGGGCTTGTAGAATAAACAGTAGTAATTCACCTTTCTTTTTCTTTGGGAAAACATAGTTGAAACATTTTTACGTACAGGCGCAATTATGCCCTGTTTGCGAAATTAGTGAATCTTTGCGCGGGTGTTCCTAAAGGATGAAGAGGACCTTATGGGCCTTGCTTATGTGACGAACGAAGTTTATGCTCGCTTCTTCAATTTTGCATAACGCGATACATAAGTTTGTACGAGAAGATATCCCGGTAAGTTGTTATAAGTTGTCAATAGCGTTAAAAACTGGGTATAAGTTATCTACCACGCTTACAACCTCCTCGGTATGTAGGTGGGTTCTAATCGCTATTTATTCAAAGACTCGTAACTTTGACCTTTGGTAACGGTGAACATTTTGAAACCATGCACCTCCGCAAAACTTGAGTCCCGTGCAACCATGAACCTCCTGAAACGCCGGATGTTTGGAAATCTTCTATCTTACAGCCTCCGTCTTACTTTCTGTCTCATTTGTCCGACTTACTATCAATCTTGCAAATGTATCGATAACGAAAAGCTAGGGAACAAAAAATATTCGCAGACGTGGGTTGAGGTTTGACGATCATTTGACTTTTAATCAACCGCTGCAGTCAAACGGCGCGGAGCGCCAAAAGCTTGCGCTGCTTGCGAAGCAAAAGTCGATCAGTACAAAACGAGTGCATCAAAGTTGGCAGCTTTCGTACGCTTGAGAGGCTTTCGACGTTGATATTTGTTGAATTCACTTCAACGAAAATGGCCAATCTGCTCATTGCGTTCAAGTAATATTATATAGTGTTTGTGCCCTCGGTTTAATGCCAGTTACGTGCAACTCAAATCCGACGGCATGTTATTTTTATTTGCCAGTTTGAGGTTTTAGATTCCATCGTATCCAATTTTACTAAACTCTTCGCTATAACTTTAATTGGCCGTCAAGTGCCTAGCAAGTTTTGCAAACCAATTTATAGTTGTAATCCTCTGTTCTACTGCTATAGAATATATATCTTCAACGCTAAAACACTACGATGACAGCCGACGTATTTACAGCCTGCAGACTTGAATCCTGGAGCGTCCGAAGTAGTTACTCAGTCAATAATTGTATCCAATCAACGCTGTTCTTACACCTGACCATTTTTCCTCACTCCTGCTCTAAAACTGCGCTGCCCTTCGCAAACTGGATTCAGTTGAAGTCGTAGCCTCTCTTGGTTGCCATCAGCATAGACTGCAGCGCAGCGTCGTGGTCGTCACCAAGCGCTCATCTTTAACTTGAGAAACAAGTCGAGTTGGCTCATCATCAAAGCAAATCTCCCTTGCTCTCTCTCTCTCGAAAACCTGTTCTTCGACTTTTCTTTATCTCGTGTAAGTAGCAACATTGCGAAATCCACCAACGTCACCAACAATCGCCATTTGCTCTTCGAGTTTAGCAAGAATCGCAGTGTTTTCGTTTGTGTGGAAGAAGAATCTCATAGTTTTCTTGGACTTTGCATGGCGCCATATTTTCTACAGCTTGAATACCAAGGAGAGAGTGTAGAAAGTAGACTGTCACCTCATCAGTTTCCGCCAGTACCAAGATAGCTACAACAACCTTCTTCCACGAAGACCATCCAATTCCAAAAACTACTTCTAACCATGAATTCCCTCACTTCAAACACTGACTCTTCACGACCCAGGACAAGCAGCATCGGTCACAAGATGCTCAACAACGCCCGCCACCAGATGGACTCCAAGTTGCAGGACGCTGCCGAAGAAAAGGCCAACAAAATCAAAAGATCCGCGGAAGCAGCGCAAAACAATAGCGCTGACAATCTTCTCGTCGCCAATGACACTTGGACTGACAAGTGTCAAATGTTCGTCCTGGAAGTGTTTTCTGTGTTCATTATCCTGTTTGCAGTTCCGTTGATTCTTATCTACATGTGGAAGAAACAAATTACTGGCAACATTCGGTTCACTGTAGCAACCTGAAGAAGAAGTGAGGGTGGAGTTTTTGGAAGGAGCGCTGAGCAAGCTCGATAGAGGACGTTCGGGATAGAGGAGTACCAGCCGAGAATGCAACTGCGCAGTACTGCGCAGTGGCTGTGCAAGGTCGTGTATATATGTCATCCATGTTGACAGAGGAGGTAAGCTACATATTTTTCTCAGATTCGGAAAATATTATTCAAACTGAAATGCTACTGACTGAATTCTAAATATCTTCTTCAAAAATTATTGTAGCCTCGCGAAGTTCAACCTTGGCCATATGAAAATGGAGTCCATGTCGATGGGTCATTTGAAGGAAATTTGACATTCGAATCACCTTTGCATCAGGTAAAAATTCTAGCAAAAGTTTGAGCTTTCTTGCTTATAATTACAAAGCTTTTCCGACGTTTCCAACATGCAATAAACAAGGCGTGAGAGATTGTTTCGTCAGTTTCCAACCTTTTGAGCATGCTCATGAACTTTTGTCTTTGGATTCAAGATTTGAGATTAAACTGTTTACAAGTCAAAGGATACAGTGAATAATAAATTCATTAAAATTGTCTATTTCAGGTAACCTCGCCAAGCAGAATTTTTGACGACCAAATGACTCTTTTTTGAGGTCCCAGGACGACAGACGACATGCAGCCTTAAGAAGCAGTTCTTTTTGTTCATCTGATTTTTAAAGTTGCGGTCAGCCTGGCGGATGAATTAGTTCTGGTGTCAGAAAATTGTTTTAGCGTGTTTTCAAAGCTGAAACGAGTTTTTAGAACACATGATTTTGTTTTGTGCATTTGCAACAAGGAAAAATTAAAAACAATCCACACAGATCACATGACAATTTGTTATTCAGTCGGTTGAATCGTTCAGTATTGCATAAGTCGGTACAGACACAGAGCTGGACAAATCTATGTCTCGACAATAACTTTTAGTCAGTCAGTCATTCAGACAGAACCAGGAATAAGGAAGAAATTTTGTTTTAGTTCCTGCACCCTGAAATTTGCAGCAAGCTTTTAGCCAAGCCAGTGTCCAGTGTTTACGTAACAAAAACTGGCATTTTAATAGCGTCTGCATAGATTCACCACACACATTACTATAGTCCAATTGTTGTTCCTTTGAACATTTGGTCAAAGAGAACAGAACCTGCCTCACCCAATTCCAAGTTGTGGTTCTTCTGATTTTCTGATGTGAGCTGTGTAAAAGGAGCAAAGCAAAAAATGGCCATCAAATGAGCCAAAGGCGCAAAAACTTGTAAGCCAATATCAGAACACTATTCAGCCGTCAGAAAACTCGTATAGATTATATTACATTCACATTCATCTTTAATTACGTATGTACATCAGTCAGTATGTATACATTCAGTGCTTGAACATTTGCCATTTTACGCTGCCATACAGATTTATGCATTAAAAGCTTTGCTTGAAATCCTTACATCTTAACTTTTTCTCACTTCAGTATTGATAATATGTGTTTGTATACAGCGTGTGTATACAGTGTGTGTATTCAAAACTTGCGATATTTAATGGCAGTGACTTCTGACTACTTGACATTCACCACTCACCTTATTTCTGTATTTTTAGCGGCATCGAGCCAAGAAAAATCGCAACTGCTTGCTACATAAATGAATGTCAATCAACGCTTTAGAAGTCGCAGCCAAGCAACGCATTTCGCAATACATGCATTTTTAGCGTGCACTTGAGCAATATTTATTTTCATTTTCAAGGTGGAAAGGTGAACCAGTCTGATGTAAGCTTCTGTTTCAAAGAGAAGGTGTCGCAACAGTGACGTATATAATTCGCCACTTCAGTCTCTTCTCTTCAGATGAACTCCGCCATGTTTTCAAGTTTCCCGCCCTCCGAGAGGCTTATTGCAAGAGGGGGAAGTCACCCGCATGCCTCAACGACATACTAGTGCAGCGCCATCTCGTGTTGAATCCTCACACTCTTGTCTTTCAGTTTTATGGCGTCGGGTCTTTTTCGCCAAACGTTTCATCTTTGACTAGACGTTTTGATTAACAACATAGTAAACTTTTACACAATTTCCAACCAGGAAAGTCATAATGCTGGACTGGAATTTCTTTTTGTTTTGTTGTCTGAATGGTCAAATAGCTTCGAAACTTTCAATGAAAATTTTCCTCCATAAAGTCAAACCAGGCAACAATGCACTGATCTCTCACGTACAAAATCACTTGAGCACTTTGGACTTTACAAAACTCAGGCTCAAAACCTGTTTGAGATTCAGCAAGTTTTTTAGCTGTCTGAGATAGTGTTATTAAACATGTAAGATTCGCAATGTTCTCAAACACACGTGTATTGAATCTCCGCATTTATTACATGCATCTCTCGTTTGTCCCGAACATGAGCGGCACTGCTCTGAATCTGCTCAAAATTCCCGTCCGGTTCTTTGCAATCTTGCAACAGTTTCCGCATGTAAAGTACCATTGAAAATATGAGATGAAGAGGAACCGGAGACAGAGACGCTGAGCAAGATGCGGTTTGAACATCTCAAAGGCTGGCCAAAAGCATGGACATTTGAAGGAGAAGAACAAGAAGAACAATAACCTTTGAATCACGTTGAAAGCGATGATGGAATCCATGTGGAAAAAGCTGTGGATCAGGTGGATTTAACAGTCAAAGACAAAAGACTGCCGGTTGCGTAATAACATAGAAAAGTGCTCGGTCAAACAGTTTCGAAAATCAATAGAAAGCTCAGGTAATTGCGAAGTAAAAAGTTTTCAATTTTTTGAAAAATCAATATACTTGACGTTTACTATTTTGAAAACTGAAAATATTTCTACAGCGTCCCTGAAAATGGCCTCACACCGAACCTCCAAAGACTGCGTCTACACCGCCCTCGAAGTCCCCCTCGACCAAGCGCACCATGGAGGCGCCGGAGCCTTTTTACCGCGCGCGCGCAAAAAGACGTGCAGCGAGCGCTGCGCCACCTGGTGTCGTTTCAGTGTCAAATTCTTCTTCTCGTTCCTACTCGGTCTCATCCTGCTAGTCTTTGTTCCTTCGGGTATCGTCCTTCTGTCACCAGTCTACCTGTTCCGGTACATAGTTTCAAAATTGGCGCCAATTTTCAAACCTTCTTTGGCCAAGATCCTGAATACGCGCGGCGCTACCTTGAGTGTCGACAACGTCTATGGCGAAAAAGGCTCTCCTACTTGTAACCTGTTCGTCCTTGGAGTCGTCGACGGTAAACTTCCACTCCATGTCTTCTTTGATCGAACTCAAAAAGACGTCATTTCCGCCAAAAACCCCGACGGAAGTTTAGTCAATCCCGAAATGCAGCAATACATTACGACTTGGATGGGTTACCACTTTTGGCACTGGGAAGAAGACTTCCAACTGGAAGACCACGTTCACATGTACGATGGCGAGTACCTCGAAAAGATCGAAAAAGATGGAGGTGTCAACGACGAAACCATGAGGCTTATGTGCGACGAATTCATCAGAACACCGTTCAAAAAGAACAAGAGTCCGTGGGATGCGTACCTGTTTCACGACGTCATCGTCGAAGGAAACGATATGGAAAAGAGACCAAAGTCCGGACTGGTACTTCGAATTCACCATTCGCTCGCCGACGGCTTCGCAGTCCTCAAGCTTATTACCAAAGACCTCATGTCTGCGCAGTACGAGCGCGCCCAAGCGGCCTATATCCAGAGATCCCTGAGTGAAAAAGTGTTTGGAGGGGCGTGGCTCATGCTCAAGTGTCCCTTCGAAGGGGCGTGGCAAATCATCGATGCCATCGACTTCAACGACTGGCACATCTCAGAATCCAGGCTCAAGCGCCAGTACATCATCCAGGCCACGACAAGAATCCCGCTAGACTACATGAAGAGCATTAAGAACGCTTACGCGACATCGTTCAACACAGTGCTTTTCGCCTGTATGGCTGCAGGAATCCGGAGGTCCATGATTGAAAATGGCGTCAAGGTCCCTCGGAAGGTTCATTGCCTTACCCCTTTACCATGGCCGGGCCATCCTGACAAGCTCCGGAATCATTTGTAAGTGCCCCTAATTTTGACTCCCTATGCAAATGCGGCCCTTTTTAACCCATGACCTTTGACCCTCAGGACCCTGTGTGTCATTACACTGCCCGTGGGGGAACCCAACTCTATGGAACGGATGAAGGCCATCAGGGAGGACCTCGAACGCCAAAGAAGCTCCAGCATACCCATAACGCTCTTCGTTTTGGGTCCCCTTTTTGGGGCCCTTCCAGCATGGCTCATCAGAGCCACCTTTGCTAACTATGCTACTACAACAGTACTAACGAGCATGCCAGGTCCTGACCGGGTAGTTGACTTCCTGGGGTGTGCGCTAGATGACGTTGTGTTCGGCGGAGGTCTTTTGGCGGGAAACTGTGGTAAGTAAGCAACTCTCCGGGAGATGGCGCCGGAGGCGCCATCTTGCGCCTCTTTAGTCAACTAACTGGTGCATTTTTTCTTCTAGGTGTTGGACTGAGCTCTCTTAGCTACAACAACGGTATCCGAATCGGCGCCGGATTCGACAAGGCCATTTTGGACACGCCTCAGAAGGTTGAGCAAGTGGTGCAGTATATGGTGGAAGAATTAGAGTTTCTCAAGAAAACGGCGGCAACTTCAAACGAGACGCAAGAAGGGCCTTAACAGCCCATTTCGGGTCATAATAAGACGTACATTAATTGCTCAAGTCTTTAATTTATTCCAATTATCGTAATAAAACGTGTATTTATCATCACCTACCAATCTATGCCACTCAGCTGCAAATTAAGGGCCGACACGTTAATGAAATTTCCACTTCCTCACCGTTTAAGCACCTGTAACTTACTACGACCGCTTCCTTACAAAACATTCCCAGGAAATCCAAATTTTTTGCTATGGTTTTGCAAACAAGAAATGGTCATGTAAGTGTACGGATATGCATACAATTATCAATCACTTTTCACCAAACCACCTGCGTAAATTGAAGAAGCGTTACGCAACAAGATTTTATAAGTCCAAAAAAACGCCTCTGTGTGATTACCATCTAATTTGTCCCTTGTGACTCAATCAAGCGATCAAATAGCCAACACGCTAATCTATGCGCAGTCGCCCTCTGTAATAAGTCACCTCAAGTACGTGTTGAAAAACACAATCATGCCGCAGGCGCATATCAGCCACATTGACCATTTCCTATAAACGCTGCGCGGTGTGCGCGCAGCGCACACGCGCTTCTCATCTTCACAATGCTTTACGACGGTCTCCAATTACCATGTCCTTTAGAAACTTTACACCTGCACACGTATATATCAGCAGTCGAATGGTGTGCCATAGTCAAGCAGCTTAGGCGCCTGCGCGTGGCGCGCGAGGGCGCAAACAAGTTTGACGGATTACTTCCAGCGTTTTTTCAACATGAGGCGTTAAATGTTTACCTCCATTGTTTGATTGGTTAAATGTGGTTGTATAACAAGGGTCGTCCCTTTGTACCGACAGCGCGCGCGCATGCGCGCGGCGCTTTCGCGCAAGTTCACCCTTAATGTTCACATACTCTTGCTTCTTCTCATGTAAACGTTGGTCTATTTGCCCAAAGTGATTGATATAGCAGACAAGTTACAAGTTTACCCTTTGTGTGCGCCGTTACGCAAGCGCTGTAAGCGCCCATAACGTTGCCACCGCTGATTATCAAGTCGCAAGCGGATCAGTGTAATAAATGCAATATTTACCTGATTTCAGCCACAAATCACTAGCTGACGCAAACCATATGTATCGTTTTGACAGTTGCAGCAACAGCAATGAAGCTCACGGCTTCGCGTGTGCGCGAACAGCGCAGCGTCAAGCCTTCAGTTTCAGATTGACCAGTGACCTGTCTGTACTGACTGATGACCAGGTGTGAAGACGGAACAAGAGCAAGTCTGTCACTCAAGTTTTTCATACTTGAGGTTGACCTTGTGACCCCACGTTTAAATCCCATTGTTGAGTACCGCCAAAATTTAAAATGTTGTCCAAAAAAGTGACCGCGGTTCAACACCGAATCGTTGAAGGTGTCCTGGTCCTTTTGTCGCTAGTCGTTTTTGTTACAATCGTTTTCCCGCTTTTATTTTTAATGACCACTCCGCTGCTATTGTGGCGCTACCTGGTGGTTCTATGGACAAAGTGTACCCGCAAAGACATACTCAAAATCATGGACGGCATGGACCCAGTTTTTGCAACCGATGACATCCATGGAAGACCCCTGTCGACCATAGTCGGGATGGTAGCCTTCGAAAACGGCATGACCTACGACGAAATCATTGTCAACATCGAACGGACTCTCGAAGACCGCAACGCCAAAACTGGAGAACTTCTTCATCCGGAATTCAGGTCTTTCTACATCAAACGTCTGGGCTTCTTGTGGTGGAAGAACGAAGAGAATTTTGTCAAAGAAAACCATATAAAAATTTGGCGGGATTCCGTTACCGGTGACCCGAGTCGTGTGATTTCCGAAGACGATTTTGTGAACATTGTGTCTGACCTCGAATGCAAACCCTTCGATCGAAACAAGTCACCTTGGGAAGTCATTCTCGTGAAAAATTGCCTACTGAAAAATGTCCCGAATCCAGAAAAGCCGAAACTGCTCTGTGTGTTCAGAATCCATCATGGTCTTGCCGACGGCATGACAATGTTACACACATTTATGAAATATTTCACAAACGAATCTGTTGACACGGTCGCCAAATCAACTGCGCCCAGGAGAGCTGGCGCTTCTCAGGTCATGTTTACGCTGGGAGCTGTAATGCACATCCCGTTCCAGTTTTTCAAACAAGCGTTTTCTGCTTATGACCGAAACGCCTGGCATCTACCGGAAGAACAGCTAAGCCGAGTCATGCATAAGTCTTGGAGCGACAGGATTTCAACGCAGGTATGATCCGATTTCAAGCCTTTCCTCCCATCGAAACACAATTTTACTCTATGACTCCTTCATTCCAGGTGATCCGAGACGTCAAGATCCGACACCGAATAGGATTCACTGCTGTCCTCATAGGCGCCATTGCGGGCGCTATTCGAACTACGATGCTACGGAATGGAATCAAAGTCCCCAAAAAAATCCACGCAGTTCTGCCTTTCCCTTGGCCCAAGAGGCCTAAGGTTGTAGGCAACCATTGGTATGCGGAATCAAACATTTTAAAATTTTGAAAATTATTTGAGCGCCAAATTCAAATTTTTCATTCTTTTCTTCAGGAGCTATGTCTTCATCGCTCTACCAGTATCAGAAGCCGACCCTTTGCG